>CABEEJ010004136.1:40109-69449 GCA_901482245.1 Timema douglasi
CACCCGACCGAGATTCGAACCTCGATCTCCCCGTCCTCAGCAGTCGAGCTCAACATGACAAGCGCGTTAGACAACTACGCCACCGAGGCGGGTCGAGCTGATTTGAAATAACAATTATTGCCTCAAGAGAAATTCTTCCACAACATACCAGCATGAGAGAATGGTCACATAAATGAATATGCTATAATAGAGATGGGCAGAACGGCTCACTGTTGGAAACGGCTCAGAGTGATTCAGTTCTGTGAAATGAGCCGTTAATTTTTATCGTTCAGTCGTTCGCGAACGAATACTTGTTTTGCAACTCATCGTTCGCGACCGACCGAACTTCAGCTATTGGATCTTAGTTCGCGACCGACCTGATACAGACTAGTCGCCCATCGTTCGCGACCGACCTACGGCTTTCATTCAGTCAGTTACCGGTATCAATTGGAGAAACACACCGTGTAACTTAGTTATTCGCTTCGCATCACGCATCAACTTCAGGGAGAAGTTTTTAAAGTTTATTACATTATTATTTAATTATTTATGCTATTGAATCAAATCTAAAATATCTTAAAAGTATTACTTTATTAATTTATTTTGATTAATTACGTGGTTTATTTAGTGGCTTAGTTGTATTTAAATAAAAATATATTTGTTTAAAAAAATAAAAATAAGCTTTGGGATCACTTTTCCTAAATAGATTCAGCGCTGCCTTAGACCACGTGGGTAGTGATAGTTTTAAAATATCTTAATTTCTAAGAATGCATTTGTATTTACCTCTTGTAGCCTTTAATCCTAATGACTACCCCTACCAGTGAGGACAATGTTACTTATTGTTTGGTTTTAGACACGTTAGGGGGGGATGCAGATTTGCTGGAAAAAGAAAGAAAAAACTTCTTATCCCGTTAATTCTGCAACCGAGGTTGGCCGAATTCTCCCGATTGTCTTGTGTCGTTCAATTCGAACTAGTTCACGTCGATATGATAAACTAGTTCGACTCGTTCACTTAGAGGATCCGTTCAATTTAAACCATTCGTTCGTGAACGACACATCTCTATGCTATAATTATGATAAATTAGTTACATATCATTTAATATATATTAAATATTATCTGAATAAATTAATTACCTTAAATGTAACCAATATAATAAAAATTACCAAATATATAGACAGTAAGTCAAAAAAATATATATTTTAGGACAATGCATAGGCCTTATACAGAGTGGGGTGGAAACCATTAGACGATATATGCCTAGGAAAGTGATGAAAGTGATGGGTAACGTGCTGAGGTTTGCCTGACATTCAATGTAGTTCAAATGAGGGACAATATCTTCAAAAGTAAACTAGTGTAGTATATAGCTTGCTTTTATTTATCTAGTGAATATTTATTTTTCAATTGAAAAGTTGATTTTCAAGTAACTAATCGTCTAACTGTTTCTTCCCCACCCTGCGCAATGATCAAGTAAAATTCCTCTTCTTGTGTTAGCCATATTGTTGTTCACGAATGATGGATTTTAAATAAAATTGCATCAAATTAATTGATGTTATAAACGCCCATTATATTTATTCACTAAATTTTTATCTATTCTTATGTTAATATAAAATGATAATTCTATGCACATATGTTTATTATTATATAAGCAATATTTTTTAGACATAAAATGCATCTATTTTTGTAGATAATGTTGAAGGTATATTTACAATATTTTATAAGCTGCTATAATTCAAAGTGGTCGGATAGTCCTAACTGGTGGTAAGACAGTAAAAACGAAGATAGCTATGATGAATTTCGCACATTCAGTAAAATGCAATCGCGCTATCTCTGGCGACCGCCATTGACCTCAGTACATGACGTCACGGGGGGGAGTGGAGGTTCTTTTATCCAGCCGGTGTTGTATCTAGCCCATTAGTGTGAATGAATGCTGAAACCCCTGATAAGTAGTAATATGTGAAGTAAAAAATAAACAAACCTTATTTAATAGTTAAGAATGCTTAGCGTAGACATTTGCGAAAATAGTGGATGGGAGAATGTTAGTGAAAATCACATGAAGGAATATGTGGAATTCACTCATATAGGATAAAAACGACGATCTCTTTGTCAACAATGAGCTAAGTGCTATAAACTCGATTACCACTGTGAATTATCTCATTTCTTTCATATTGGAACTTTTAGTTTTTTTTTTACTTTAAGTATTTAACATGTGCGTTTTGAACCGTCTGATGATATCAGCACACGAGAATTTCTACGGGCGAGAGTGAAACGGCCTACTAATTTTGTCGGGAAAGGTATTTCCACATACTTTCCAGGGTTATTTTACATAACACAATCGGCATGGGACCGACGGCTTTACTTCCCCTCCACAGGAAGTTGTGCAACGGATTTTAATAACTCAAGAAAAACCTCTCTTGGGTTTGAACCCACGAATACCGGGTGCTGAGGTAGGAACTTCACCCAAAGACCATCGAGGTCAACGAAATATTTAGTCATATAAACTATTTTGACCTGTTTAGAAAACGAAACACAAATATGCGAATCATGATATGAGTCGAGATTTTCTAAACTTAGTCAAGCACTCATCGGTGCGTGCATGGACAAGGCGTCAGGTTTGCTGGTTATGCGAATATTGGGGCTCGAGTCGCGGTAGGACGTAATGAGCTGATATTTACTTTCTCTTAACCCCGTCAAGAAAGAAGTATTGGGACCGTCAAAAAACATAACTCAAGATTTTGATAAATGTCGACGTTTAATAATCCCATGAAACCAAAAAGGTGTTTTTTGCGATGCTATATATTTGTATCTTGGCCTAGACCCAAAACCACTTTTATTGATCGGGTTAAAAACTTCTATCTAGGCTTTTGATACCGTTACCTTAAAGTTTTTTTCTGAAATTAGATATATAACCCTAAGATTTAAGGGGATATACTAAAGATCAACGAAAGAAAAAATCGATTATCTCAAAATACGTTCTAGTGATATTTATTAAATCCCGCCCATTGTCATTACATATTTTCCATTTTTATTATATTTCTGCATTTAAAAAATCTTTTACTTGAAATATATCTTTATAAAACCAATTGTTTCGGATATATATAATTTTATTCAGGGAGTTGAAATGGAGAATCGACTCTTACGCTCTTTGATTGACAAATATGTTTCTCTTTTCTTAATGTTTCTGTTGCCATTTATTTCTTTTTTGAGACCCTACTAACCCTTCATTCAAATACACTTCCTCCAGACTCTTCCTTCCTCACCCCTACTCCATGTGTGTATATATGCGAATATTTAAGAGGTGTAGTAAGACGTGGAGCAAGTAAAATAAAAATTAGTCTGTCTATCCAGATAGTATCATTGAAAGCACAAATTTAGCATCAGGAAGATATATATATTTGAGAGAGAAAATTAACCGATGTACACAAATTTAATATTCTGTAATCCTACCTTAGATAAAATGGTGGTTATTCTATATATTCAATTGGACTCTTTTAATGAGACATCCGTGGAGGCCTGCTTTATCTAACGTCGTTTGTGTTGTTTTACAACTGGGCCGCTATCTCCCACGACTTTATTACATGTAACTTTTTAGCATGCAATTCATGTTTGTAGCCCATAAAACACGCCACTTGGAACATTATACCCTTGATCGGACATTCCCACTCCCCTCCTGCTAGGGTTGAGAGGGTGGGGTATGTGATTTAAACTACCCCTTAGAGCTTAGCACCCCGCCTCCCCCCCTGCCCCCTTACAAACACCACAGGTCGCATTCGTAACAAGTCGTACACAACAACTCAATACACTCACTCCATCTAGTATCATATGAGACACATCTTTATATGAAAGACCAGCAGATCGATTTTCTAGGTACACTCAACAACCAAACAAAGGTAGTTCCAAAAAATAATCAAACATTTCCCAGAAGTCTCCCTCCCATAGCTTGAACTTTGTTCTCAAATCATAAAATGACACAGAAATACATTTCAAACCAAAGGACCGGTTAAAGTTGCTCTAATTTTTTTTAGCACCGTGACTTAATACATGTTTGGGTTATACTCCTATGTAGGCCAACTGATTAAACTAATAGGCTAGGGATTATGAAGGCTAAATTTAGAGAATATTCACCCAAATTTCCGTGGAGGGAGATTGGAAAACCATTTAATGAAACCAACCTCAGTGCATCCAACAAGGTTCGAACCCCAATATCCCCAATAGTCCAACACGAGAGTAGCGCGTTAGAGCACGCGCCCACCAAAGCGGGTCAGATTTCATATTAACTGGCTTTAAATGGAAACGTGCTCTAAGATATTATTAACTTATATATATATATATATATATATATATATATATAGGATATGTTTAGCTTATGGAAAGTGATCTCTAAATATATATCTTATATATATATATATATATATATAGGATATGTTTAGCTTTGGAAAGTGATCTCTAAATATCGTCTATAAATTTATATTTTGTATAAACGTGGATGAAATGCATCACTAAAAAAATAATATTTTTAAAGGTTTTTTTCAATTTTTATATACATTTTTTATTCCACAAATAGTACAAGAATAGAATATCAAATATAAAATCATCGCCGAGTTAAACAACTAAACATGTATGCTGAAATACTGTATCACTCGAATATATACACTAATTAGTTGAATTGCACACTAGCTTAGGGCTGAAAACTCAATTTTGTTTTATTATATCTATAAACTTTTATACTGGAATTATTTAAAAATTATGGATAATCCATGTTCCTTTCATCTTAGTTAAAAACCTGTTTCAAATACACAAGAGATTCAACATTTACATTTATTTTATTAGCTCTCCTACAAGAGACATAATAAAGTGTTGAATATATATCACAGCCTTTCTCCCGGTTTTAGGTGAACTAATTTAAAAATGTCATTTTATGCGTATTTAATGATAGAAAACAGTCATAGACTATCGTATAACTTTGCATTATTGACCCACTTAGGTGGCCACGTGGTCTAACGCGCTATTCTTGCAGTAGACTAGACTGCCGATGACGGCGAGATCGAGGCTCGAATCTCTGTCGGGTTTACTGATGGTATTATTTTTTCAAAAATTGTTTTACACTTTCATGCCATGCAATTGCGGGTACACTTTCTATAAATATGACCCTCCTAATCCTTAAAACCATTACTATGATTAGGATACAAGTGTATAAATCAAACGGGTAGTAAGACGCGGTGGTTAGAAAAATGTATTATTAGTTTGCTCAGTATGATAATATGATATTTAAATAACCCGTATCGTGGTCACATGCACTAATGCGTCATTAATATTTTAGACTGGCTTGCCGATGACAGTGGTATCGGAGTTCGAATCCTGGTCAGGTTTACTGAGGGTAGTTTTACTTAAATATTTTACTATTTTCTATCCGCGAAAGTATGGCTGCAATTTTCCTAAAATATCCCTTACTCATCCCTATCCTATCAGCGGAATTGATGTATGCGTATTTCCCTACCGGGTACAAAGAGGTGGTAGGAATATGATAAGAGTGAAACATGCTCAAACTTACCAAAAAATTTGGAAAAATTAACATTTTAATTGTGTATTATTATTATTATTATTATTATTATTAGCCCCCCGTCTTACTACCCGTTCGGGTTATACGCACTTACGCTAATGTGTAATGGTAGGGTGATTGTGAGATGAAATGGAGGACCTACAACCACGGTGGAGGCCTGGCATTCCTCACATTCACAAGATGTCTTGTCAGAGGTGAAGGAAGGGTTTGGTAATCAGATAAATCTGTTGTTTGTGTAACTTTAGGTAAAGTACACATATATTAGATGAATATGTATATCGAGGGTACATTTAAGAACTAAAACATACTATTTAAGTTATCGCGTTATTTTTGTTGAACATGATAAATGATCTATTACTTTCTACTCTTCCTCTATTTAAGAATAGAATTTAATAAAAATCATAATGGGTGTTTGGGAGTATCTAAGTGCTGTGTGTATATTAATAAAAGTACTCTTAAATGTGTTATGCTTCTGCATTCATCATGCACTAATATAGGATAAAAATACAATATTTGAACAAATTAGGTGGGAATGCCTTGGACGTATAGAAGTGCATAAATATTTACATTTCCTACATAAATACAGATAGGCGTGGTTGCACCAATAGGAATATGTGTATCGCTAATAGCTTGAGGTGACTTTTTATTCACTATTACATTGCGTTTATTCATTTGTATAACACATAATAGGTCCTATAATACTGTAAAAAAAATAATATGGTAGCAGCAGGTACGTGCACCGAGGATTTAACATGTGCCTATATTGTATATAGCTTGTGGTAAGATAGCCACATATGCTATAGGTCTACTAAACTATAACCATAAAATATTCTTAAATCATTATAAAGGTAGTTTTACCTGGTCACTAATTTTTGTTTGTATTGAATTAATTTTTTAATTGAATTTTTCATACAAATGACCAGCAAGATTCTTCCTGCCAAGAAATAGTATTATTAGCACCGCGTCTTACTACCCGTTTGGGTTATAATTGCTTACTCTAATGTGTAATGGTAGGGTGATAGTTAGATGAAATAGAGGACCAACAGTTTAACATGGAATCCGAACCACGGTGGGAGACCTGGCGTTCCTCACATTCACAAGTTGTGATTAATACACTGCCAAGAAAGGTACGTAGAAACATATGTGTATCTACAAGGTGGGTGAGAGGTCCTTATAACACATTAAAAATGTATTTACAAATGCAGTTGAATACATTACACATTTTGATTTTGATTAGTGTTTCTTACAAATCAAGTAAACAATACGTGTGTATGTTCACCATTGTGCTGTACTCGCAAACCAAGCGCCTCCGGGTCCTCTGTGACATCCGTCGAGGCGTGTTTAGTACGATGTTTCGAAAGGCATCCTCCACAGCGACGCGAGGTTCTTCCGCAGTTGTGATAAGGTCAGGGCCTCGCGGTGGTCGTTTCAAGGGGGCCGGTGAAGCTAGAGAACCACGGCCAACCTAGTGGCTTGGAAAGTGTTCATTAATGATTGCGCTCACATTAAAAGTAAAACGAGTGGGCGCCCGAACCTGCCGTAGCCACACATGTTACATAACACCCTTCACTTGAAGCTGTGGAATTAATCATATTTTCAACATTTCCAAATAATGATGGATTAAATAGCCACGCTATTTTGTTTGTTAAACACGGTCTTAGCCGCATATAAATATCATATTCTTTAAATTGAAGAATGACACCCGGACACGGGAATCGAACCCTGGACCTTTAGTTTAATACACAAATGCTATTCCACTGAGCTAACGAGGAATCATCACGTACCAAAAGTAATTCTTCACTCATATTTTAAGCCAGAGCTTGTAATGGTCTTATGTAAATCATCAGCTATATATGAGTGATCATTAAGATAATTAACTATCAGATAACGTAGCCATATTGTTTTTCTTACCACCACATCTTACTACCCGTTCGATTCATGCTCTTATGTACTTATTACACTTATGGCTTTAGGAATTAGGGTAGGTTATATTTTTATTGGAAGTATAGCCACATTTGCCTGGAAGGAACGTGGAAAATCATTTTGGGCAAACCACCCTTAACTGACCCGACTGAGATTAGAACCTAGATCTCCCTATCATAGGCAGTCTAGTATAACACGAGAGTGGCACGTCAGACCACGTGGCCTACGAAGTGGGTGCTTACTTGTTAAATTAAATTTAGAAACTATTTTATCAACACCTAATTATAAAACACACATTTGTTTGTAACTGTACAGGAAAGATATACTATTTTCCCACAATTTATCAGCCGAGCCCGGCAATAAAAACGAAGTGAACCTTAAAGTTTAAAGTAACTTTGGAGTATAAATTGTGAACAATTTTATTTTTCGTATTATTATTTTCTCCAGTGGATGAAGGCTCGATGAATGTATCACTATATATGTAAAAACATAAGTTACAATTCTATAGCCCCCATAGGATAGTTTTTCCATTACTGATGCCATTGATCTGACATAAGGGAAATAGGCTTTTGTTGAGGATCGATTTCGATTACATTTAGAGTGATGCCAGGAATCTACAGGAGAAAGGAAAGTTTTGGATTGTACCCCACAATCACCTTCCGAAATGCCATTAAATTATGGTTAGGTCCACTGTATTTCTGATACGATCAAAATGATAAATAATAAGAGGTAATCATTTCTCCATTAAGGCTTGAGTTGACTCGCTACGTCAATAAATTGACACCAAGCAAATCCAGCTAACACAGGGTCAGTCAGTGTTTGACTGGTTGTACCTGACTGTCACCTGGTAAGCCGGGATTGAGGATTCTGAAGGAATGATGCTAAATTTTTCATACTTACTCTTTATCCATTTGATTTAGTTGTTTTTTTCATAATGTTTTACTACTTTTTTCAGGTTATTGTTCCATCACTCTGATTTAGGTGCTAACAATTATTATTGTGTTAAAAGAACCAATAAAATAATAATATTATTATTATTATTATTATTACTGACCCGCTTCGGTGGCGTAGTTGGCTAACGCGCTAGTCGTGTTGAGCTCTACTACTGAGGACGGGGAGATCGAGGTTCAAATCTCGGTCGGGTGAACTGGGGGTGGTTTTTCACTCTCCCTCCACGCAAATGTGGTTTCACTTCCTCTAATTCAACCTTCCCAATTCCTAATCCATTAGAGTAATTATTACATAAAGCGTATAGCCCGAACGGTTAATAAAACGCGGTGCTAAATATTATTATTATTATTATTATTATTATTAGCACCGCGTCTTACTACCTGTTCGAGTTATACGAACTTACGCTAATGTGTAATGGTAGGGTGATTGTGAGATGAAATGAAGGACCTACAATTTAACGTGGAATCCGAACCACGGTGGAGGCCTGGCATTCCCCACATTCAATTAAAATAATAACTTTAAAAATAAATAGCTGGGTGTTTTGATATGAGCTATATACCAGTTTTGAAACTCCCGTTCACTATCCACGTGACGACAAAAATGTTGTTTTCTTATCAGTATATTCGATGTCACTAGTCAAATTGTTGCTAGTATCGTATATTCTGATTTTTAGTGATAGCGATATCTGAGTTATTTTAAAATAAAACAGTTTCCCAATCTCCCCTTAAGAAAGTGTGATTACATTTCCTCTTATTTCCATCTTTCTAATTCATCCTCCATTAGTGTAAATATGCAGAGGGGATATAAGCTTTGGAGTATACACTTTATTTCTATAGCTCAATTTTGTCACGAATATGAAAGTCCTTCTTTCCTAACAAGTCCTACTACATTAAGTAGGACTCTCATCGATTAAAAGGCCTTCCAATTTATTATTTCTAAAAAAATAGGTCAATACATAGTAGTTGTAAACAGAAAGCAATTTACTGTGATTATGGAAAAAACTAGACACTTTGAGGAAAATTCACATAGACCCCTCAAGAGGCCATATCAAGACTTATTAGAGTAATTTGACGGTTAAAATTGTATTTCACCATTTTAACAAATGTATAGTTATAAGCTATAAAATAATAATGATTCAATCATTTCAAATCATTACGATTCACAAGTTACAAGGGGTCAGACTTACTATTTTACGGGACTAGAATTTAGTGTAACTAGACATTCATCTGAGATGTACAGAATTAAATATTAATAGTTATTAATATTGTTATTAATATCATGAATTATGCAAATTTATATCTTTTTGTAATATTGATATTTCATTCAGATATTATATTATAATGATTAATACTAACTATTATTAATATTATAAATACTTCATTAAATACTTTACAATACTTGTACAATTAATTACACGGGTGTTTGTTTAACTTCATATAGTTACTAATTTATTGGAAAACAGGATGAATATTTGAGAATTAGAATCCACAATAATTGATACAGGATCTATGGATCCTCCCCTCTCAAAATTTTCTCCCCCACTACTTTAAAATTAATTATGACTACAAACCCTCACCACACAATTATTCAAAGAACAGGACCCGCACCGATGAGCACGCGTTCTAAATGTCTGGCTTGTTTAATTTGTATTAGATAGGTAAGCTTTAATATTTGATAATTACGGTTATGGAGACATTTAAATGTCATATTCTTTAGATTGAAAAATGACAAATGGACACGGGAATCGAACCCGGGCCCTTTGTCTTTGTTCACCAATACTCTAACCGATGAGCTATCCAGGAGTTTCCCTTTAAAGAATATGATATTTAGATACAGCTATAACCGTAATTAACAAATATAATAGTATTGCTATTTAATCCATCGTACAGTTGTCATTGTACTGTTGGCAGCTAAAGCTCGCCCGAGTCGAAGGTGGCAGCGTTATCTGATAGCTCATGGTCTTAATTGATCACATATATGTCGCTGATATTTCCGCACGTCCACCACAGAATATGCCTTAAAATATGAGTGAAGAATAACCCTGGGTACGGGGATATTCGTGGATAGAGCTTTGGCGTACTAATCCAAAGGTCCGGCAATTGATTCCCTTGTCAATTTGTCGTTTTTCAATTAAAATAATATTTTATTTAGTGGGGTTTGCAGATGAAGGGGTGTTTTAATCCCGGCCAGGCGTACCGATATTTTTTCTTAAATGGTTTCCCACATTCTATTCAAGCAAATGAGGGAACATTAACTCTGAAACTATACCTTCCTAGTCCCTACCCCACAAGTTTAATGAATGCATGCGTATGACCTGACATGGTGGGAATATATATATATATATATAAGGTCAGCACTCCGTAATGCTCAATATTGTATCCGACAAACGGAAGTAACGCTGTTCTGCTCCCGACTATACAGTGCGTGCCACTCTTGGCCCGCGTGTAAATTATTACACTGTGTTTGTGGCACGGGGATTGGAAAGACATGCAATATATGTATAAAAGCGTTACTTGTAATGTTATCGATGGTAATGATCAGAAAATTAGATGAAAGCAAATTGCACGGCAGAGACCCTTTATGACTCCATTAGTGAGTATGACTTCTGCAAGGGAAAAACGCTCTTAGACTGCAATGAGCCCCATCCCATATAGCACAAGGGCTGGTTTTCTACGATATAACGAAAAGCTTGAGACTTTTTTTTATTTAAAAAAGGCTCTAAAACACTAGAGTCAATTCAAGGAGTTGCTGAACTATCATACCCTTTGTGACAGTTTAAATACTTTTGAGCTTGAGTTATAGTCATTTTAAAATGCGTTTTATTTTGGACGATACGAATCCAGGTTAATGTGAATCCTACGTGTTTGTCTTAGCTTTAGGTAATAATTTTTTTTATTACTTTTTAGCACCACATCTTACAACCCATTCTGGTTATATGCTTATGTACTAACTACTCTAATGGTTTTAAGGATTGAGTAGGCTATATTGATAGGAAGTGTACCCGTATTTTCGTGGAGGGTGGAAACAATTTTTTTTTAAATCCTCAGTTCACCCGACTGAATTTATTTTAAACTCTTTCGGGTAGCCCCGGAACATACCTACAAACATTTAAACACCTTCAAAATCATTTAAAAACAAGGTGCACAACCCATCCTAGTGGAAATGCGACATTATAAAAACTAATCACAAAGTTGGAAAAGCCTATATTAGTAAGTGAGGTAAGAAAGTATCAGAAAAATCTGTAAAAATAATCAAAAAAGACTACCTTTCAAAATGTGAATTCAAGTGTGGAGCAAAATTGTCATACTATGAACAAAAATCAATTTAAGTCTTACTACACTTTGGGTTTGAATGAAAATTTACAATTTTATACTAGAGACAAATGAATGTACAAACATGAACACCAAAACAAACCAATGACATTATGTACCGTAGGAAGCAAACATGTCAGTATTATTTCACTGCGAAAAATGAGAAAACATTGGTCTGAAAAGACTTTTAGTTGTTTAGGCCTACATTAAATAGTTACAGAAACCTTTTTATAAGATTCACAACTATAGAAATATTTACACAAATGTATTAAAACTGGATATGAGGGGGAAATCTGCTAAAAGTCTTCGTAAACTTCCAAAAATTACAAATGATTTTGTTTGGGGCCACATTAGATTGTTTCCAATTATTGAATCACCCTATTGTAGGGCTGGAACAAATACAAAGTATCTTGCTGCTAGTCTAAATATAACAGGATGTATGATCTATACATTGATATGTGTAAGTATACTGATACTGTATATCCCGTTAAACTTTGTATGTGTAGGAGGATAGTTGAAACAGAATTTAATATAGACTTTCATACACATAAAAGTGACCTATGGGATGTTTGTGAAGCTTATAAAACAGTAAAACAAGAGAAACGTATTACTCATATAGCTGAAACCGAGTATCAGAATCATATTGAAAACAAAACTATTATGCGCCGAGACCGGTTACTAGACAAAGAAAGAGAGCCGCCAGTATTATTGTTTGATTTGAGAAATGCTATAACATGTCCTTGTGCCAATATTAGCTTTTTCTTTTATAAAAGAAAACTAAATATTTATGCTTTAATAGCATAATATTTCACTGTAACAAAAAAAAGTCTACGGTGTGATTTGGAATGAAGCATTAACTGGAAGATCTGGAAATGACATAGCCAGAGTCTTTAGGAGGATATTAAATATTGTTTTAGATGAAACTTAAATAACAAAGTTTATCACTTTGATTGACTCGTGTGTACCACAAAGTCGTATTGGCATTATGGCTTATGCAGTTCTGGATTTATTAAAATTATTGAATAGTGTGATTGAAGTATTCTGTTACAGGACACTAGTGAGTGCAAAAAGTTGACAAAGCGCACCGCGATATAGAAACTGCTTCTATCGTTGATTTTTTCCCCTTCTCCTATGCTGGTGTACGTTTACTGAAAACATTATCGATAAGCAAGAAAAAATTTCAAGGATTTTTGATATTAGTAGTACCGCAAAACTGTTTAGCTACAAGTTAATTCCTTTTTATAAAGTTACTTGTTTAAGGACATCTCAAGTTTTGCATGAAGTAGAGTTCAAGACATATTATCTTGAAAAAAGTCCATGTCAAGTCAAGTCAAGTTAATGTCTAAAACCCAATATGCAAACTTCTCCTACTCAACCACAAGGAGTTTTGCAGACTCAACTTAAATTATGGAATAGATTATGTCCAAAGGAAAAATAATAATGTAAAATAAATGTTCCCAGTGTGTCTCTTTACATGATAGAGAGTACTGCAATTCAATCCTAAAAATAAAATAGAACATTTCTATGGTTGGACCACAATATTACTATAGTTATTAATACCTATTATCTTCTTATTTTTTGAGCAATTAAATGCTAAGAAAATAGTTGAAATTACTGTATTAATTGTAGAAAAGAACTAATAATAATAATAATAATAATATTTAGCACCGCGTCTTACTACCCGTTCGGGTTATATGCTTTAAGTACTAATTACTCTAATGGAATAGGACTTTGAAAGGTTGAATTAGAGGAAGTGAACTCGCATTTGCGTGGAGGGAGATTGGAAAACCATTTAGGAAAAACCACCCCCAGTTCACCCGACCGAGATTCGAACCTCGATCTCCCCGTCCTCAGCAATCGAGCTTCAACACGACAAGCACGTTAGCCAACTACGCCAGCGAGGCGGGTTAGAAGAAAACTCTTCTATGTAATGTATAGGTACTAATCCTTGTTAATTTTCCTACTTATTTTGTGAAATTATTATGAACTAAAATGAACACAAAATAATGCTCAATGTACTAGATGCTTTATATGATTTAAGCTCATAGCTAAATGCAGTTAGAGCCTTGTTTTGTAACAAATTTTCTCTATAAGAATCAGACAAGGCTTCAGCTGTATCTGAAAAAACGCAAGTAATATAATTTTAAAAAATACTCTTACTTAATAAAGTATAGATTAATGATTGATTTCTAGAACATCATGAAAATTAAACAAATATTTAAAAGATACGCAATCTTAAAACTTTGAGGTCAATTTATTCGGAATAAAGTCAGTGTTCGTTAGAACCATGTCATTCTCTAAGGTCGCCAAGTTGAACATTTAATTTCCTTTGTTTTGTTTTTTTAACTCCCCGCGTCTTACTGCTCAGGCTATACGCATATGTGCTAATTACACTAATGAGCTGGGAACGAGGAAGGTTGTATTTATAAGACGCATAGCTGCATTTGCGTACACCCGACCAGGATTTGAACCCCAATCTCCCTGTCCAGTCTATTGCAAGATCAATGCCTTAGAGCATGTAGATACTGAAGCAGGCGTTTCCTTAAGTTATCTTTCAAACAAAAGTAAAATTTTGGGTGGGGGGGATTTGGGGGAGTATTGTACGAGGCAAGTGTATTATAAATATACCATATTGCTGTCAGAAAATGGATTGTTATGTAAAAAGGGCTAAATGTTTGATGCATGTATTGAAAAAAATCTAGAAGTTAATTTTTTTGCGTATATGTATTTATTTATATACAGTACATGCAATGAGCGAAAAGTAGTTGAAAAGACACTTAGCTGAGCACAAAGTGAGTAAACTTTACAAATATAAAATGGCTTTAATTATATAAACTACCATTGTTATGTCAGTTTAAAGTGGGAAACATCATCCAAATCAGTTGTAGGTCGTAATTTCCCCTTAATAAAGCTCAGTGTGTTTTTGCCATCGTTCCCAAATACTTTCAGAATAACGTTCAATCAAGTTATGTCTCTACAGCTTACATAATTTTTCTAAACTATAATGCATGGAAAAAGCAAAATATTCTCCAAACCGTGGTACAAGATTAACTAATAAAATTTGTAAGTATACTAGACATCGATAAAAATTAAAACGTGGAATAAAAGTGGTGGTACTGTCGTTAGTGGTGTCACCTACATACAGCTTCCTGATTATACTCGATTAGGTTATGTATTATATACTCACATCACGCATAAGTGCTAGATTTTTTTATTGATGGGAAATTAGGGGTTTGAATCCCGGCTAGGCTTGTATGTGATTTATCCCTTTGGTTTTTCCAGCTCCTTCTCATGCTAATGTAAATGCAATACCTTGAACTTACCAACGCAATCCTATTACTTGAATTAAGATATTTTTTTCTGTACATGCACCACGTATTGCTACCCATCTTGTCTATCCGCGAATCCACACTAAATGGGCAGGGATGAGGAAAGAATAATTATTGTAAAACAATTTAGTAATAATCACCTTATTACATCTAACTGTTTTTCGGATTCTCCACCTCTCCTTCACTGTAAAACCTTACAAATGACACCCATGCCTTTGTTCCGTGTGTCCACGGGCTCGAGTATGAATACCTAATAACCTCGCTGATAACTCAAAAACAAAAATGCTACACTCAACAGTGTTGCCAAATAAACAACCAAGTCAGGTACTAAGCTAATTTCCTTGGCGTGTTTCGTTCCAGTTTACTTTTTTCTGTTTTAGGAAATAACTAGTGTTAAATTTATTCTTATGTTCTTCGGCCAATTAGTTTGACCTTTACCCGCCTCGGTGGCGTAGTTGGCTAACGCGCTAGTCGTGTTGAGCTCGACTGCTGAGGACGGGGAGATCAAGGTTCGAATCTCGGTCGGGTGAACTGGAAGTGGTATTTCCTAAATGGTTTTCCACTCTCCCTCCACTCAAATGCAGGTTCACTTCCTCTATTTCAACCTTCCCAATTCCTAATCCATTAGCGTAATTAGTACTTAAAGCGTATAACCCGAACGGGTAGTAATATGCGGTGCTAAATAATAATAATAAAATAATAGTTTAACCTAGTACAAAATGAAAAGACCAATATTATTACCAGAAATGTAACATCTGTTTAATTCCGGGATCACGATCAACTTGACGTTGACTTATCGTTTACGTAACGATAACGTGACTTATCTTAGAACAGCTCGTGTTTCAAAATGGAAGTCATCACTCTCCACTTGGCTTAACGTTGACATGACGTTCATTTAACATAAGTGTTGTTCAGAGGAGAACTTGCACTTTACGTTTGAACTGTTCAACGTGTTCCTGTCAGCCAATCATGTTGCGAGCAACAACTTCAACAGGACTATTTAGTACTTTGTTCAAAGTGTGTAGACACCGTCTTTGGAATAATACATTTGATCGCAACTGGCAAACAATAAAATGGAATTGACTTATTACACTGTATTTTCGTCGAGTGGTCTTGGGGTAAATTTCTTGTCTCAAGATCCGATGTGTGTGGGTTCACACTCAGGTGGGTTCGACGGATTCTTCTTATGTTATAAAAATCCTTATCACAACTTCTTTAGGAGGGGAGGTAAAGCCGTCGGTCTCTTGTGGATTGGGGCAGGTAAAAGAACCCTGGAAGTTATGTGAGAATACCTTTCTAGCTAAACTGGTAGGCTCTTTCGTTCGAGCTCATAGAAATTCGCGTGTTTTGATATAATCAGTCGGTTCAGAAAGTGCGCGTTAAATACCTCAAAGTTTTTAAGAAATAGATGCATTGTATTTATATATTCAGTAAGATTATATTGCAATTATTGAAGCGTTATCATCCCTAGATACTTCAGCTACATTTTGGTGGACAATTTGTTTTCAAACCGTTCAAATACATTTTCTGTGTTTTATTTGAAATTCTACTTCACGAAACGTTGTTTGAATCCGGATCACACATACACACACACACTGTTATTTTACGTCACGTGAACGTTAAATTTATCACGATATCACAACTCCAAATTTGATTATTTTAAGAAATGTCGGAAATTGTGCCAAAGTCTTTTACGTCTCTATTTAACCTCATTAACAACTCGGACCAAATGAATATAAGCCTTAAGGTGACTCAAAGTCATTATTAAAGAAGACATGGAACGGTTTTTTTTAGAACCAAGAAAGTTTCGTGATTAATATGTAAAAACACCTGAAAGAGTTTGAAATATTCCGTCAATTAATCATCCACTAAAAACCTATGTGTCTGATCATAAGAACACTAATATTTCCCCCGTATTAAAGAAAATATGGCGTCTAAAATTACCACAAAAACAAACACAACTGGCCAGAAATATATGGTATGAGACTTAAAAAAAGAAATAGAGATGGCACTTAAGACAAATGTAGTTTGACATGGAGTGAAGCCAATTTTTGTATTTAAGAAAAATAAGAAAGCTGTGACTTGCTAACCTATATTTTTGGATCTCGAAATGAGAATGCGTTACAGATTTTATATTTTTTCTAATTTGTTCTCTTCTTCTTCTTTTTTTTTTATGTCAAGAGCAAACTTTAATGGATTCAAGATTTTTGTTTTTCACTCTAATACACGTAAGAAAGAAACCCAGAAAAAATGTTGACGTTAAAAGAGAGGCTTGAAGAAAGGGAGACTTGGCATGTGGAGGAAGGGTTGGAGGTAAGAAGGGAGACTTGTCTGAATAATTGAAGTGATTTCCCTCTAAACAAACATTTGAACCGGGCTAATTGAAATTAATGCATGTTGCCGAATGAAGGGGAAGGAGTATGTAATGAAATAGAGACACCCCCCCTTATGTTTTCTATTAACTCTGATGGGTTCTCTTTGCTTACGTCAACGGGCGAGGAATAAAATAAAAAGTGGTCTGTAATGAACGCTGCGCGCCACTATGTAGTGTCGCCAGCGCTCCTGGTGGGGAGGAGACTGAACTCAAGGAGGAGGTGGGGGATTGAAAAAAAAATTCTAAAATAGTCTGGCGCCACTCAAGGTACGTCAACATATCGTGAATATATCTATCTATACAGACTAGAAGTTTAGTAAATGCTTAAAATTGACAGCCATAGCTCCAGATATTCTTTTTCTATTTTGACAAGTTGGATTGGTGTAAACTTAAAACAAGCACCAATGATGATGACGTTTAAGGAGTCATGCTAGCAATGCACTCGATTACCAGTGACAGGAAGATAAAGGTTCGAATCTTGGCGGGGTGACTTGATAATGTTTTTTCGAATGGGATTTCATATGAGATTAATCACTCGGATTTTCTTATTCTCTCTCAACAAATGTGGATTCACACCTTCTTAAAAAACACATTCAACTCCACTTCTTGAAATTTATCCATTAAAACCCATAATGTTAAATGTAATAACTAAAAAAAAGTCATTTGTTGTGTATATATATATGATTAAGTAATTAAAGTAGGTTGTATATATATATATATATGATTAAGTAATTAAAGTAGGTTGTATATATGATTAAGTAATTAAAGTAGGTTGTATATATGATTAAGTAATTAAAGTAAGCTGTTGTATATATATATACATATATACAACAGATTACTTTTTTAAATATTACATTTAATATTACATATATATATATATATGTGTTTTTTTTTTTCAATGTATGAACGATAACGTCCCTTTCCTACTTTTATATTTTCAGATTTCTGCATTTCATCATTAAATTTTGTTCACTGTCTTACCTTATATTAGCTTATAGTACATTTTATTATTAAATTATGGTTCCCAGCTTCGATTACAAGCATGGGAAGCTTGTATAATTGAACATTTACCTTTGTAATTGATTATTCACGACCATAAAAATAGGTGTTGGGTTTGTTCTTAAAGTTAAGCTAGATTGCAAATCATATGCTTAATAAAGTGAACTTTTTTTTAATAAAGTGCACATTAAATATATCTAATTCTGATAATCGGTCTAACTTAATCCATACAAAACCTCAGATAAGACTCACTTTAAACATTATTATTCGCCCCACTTAGGAGGGAAAAAAAATTACATGTTTCTATCTCAATCGAATTATAATAAATTAGCTTACGTTCAAATTTGATTTATTGTAATTTGAAAGTTTCCGTTTTGATAATATGATGTTCACAGTGTTTTTTCTCAACTAATCACCACTAAAACATTTAGAAAAATTACGTATGTCCAATCTTGATGCCTAAATAAACATAAACATTTTACTTTATTGTTTTTTTTCCATAACTTGTGGTTGACCAAAGGGACCAACAAATAAAAATATAGGACCACAATTTTTATGGTGTATAAATTTTATTTTAATCAATATTTTTAAAATTGTTTATCATTATGTCTATTTTAATCTTAGCTTAAAATATTACAATCTTATTTTCCAAGCTTTCTCAATTAGCTAACCAGTTTACGACAACTCTAGCTTTTTCTGACAATTGATAAACTACTAAGAAATAGATGAACAAGTGAAGTCTATCTACATTATTTTTATAAGTGACAAGACATGTTTGCGAAACAAATGAATATTTAATTGTTGCATTATATTTTCATTTGTCAGGAAAGGCCAAAACTATCGTAAACAGACGTTCCTAATCAAGAATATAATCTTTAATTATACTAACACTATACATGTTTATTTATATACTACTTTTGATCTACTTCTTACTAACGGATTAAGGGAGGAGGAAGGTACTAAAAGGAGTTAAACCTTCCTTCGCGTGGAGAGAGAATTGAAAAACCACGGTGAAAACAATCCCTATTTTATTCTGCTGAGAATCGAACCTGGGCCTCGATGTCAACGTCAATCATGGATTTTGCAAAACAGAGGCCTTAAATCGTGGTAATACAGGTCCGAGTTTGTTTTTATAGCACCACGTCTTACTACCCGTTCGGTTATACGCCATTCGCATCCTTCACTCGTATTTATTTACTTTAAATTACAAATTTAGTTCTATCTATTATTAACCATTGATGTGTGAAATTTCAATAAATATAGAGTAGGAAGTAGAAATTTAAAATGAATTAGATGATTTTTTTAAACTAATGGGTTTCATCACACAGCTCTTCACTATTTAATTCAAGTGATAAGGATTGGATAAATGTAGAGGAAGTGCACCCATATTATTGTGGAAAGTGAATGGTGCAGTCAAATTCTTACAGGATGAGTCTTATCTGACAGTTGGAAAAGTTAATAAATTTAATATTTCACGTATTCATACGTCAAGCCATGTAATCTGCCGCTGTCACTTCCATATACTATAAAGCCACATGGCTGACTCACTCACTGACACTAATGTTTACCCACTTCCAGATGAGCTAGAAACTTGAAATTTGGCAAACTTTTAGCTTCTAGCCTGTAACTGATGGCAAAATTCCAAAAAGTTAAGAAAATAACTTTTAATCTCAGAAAATAATTCAAAATGGCAGATCAGCTTTAAAGTCGGTGTGGACCTTTTTGGAGGCCTCTTGTGGCAAGACGGTAAGACCTATCAAAAAACTGATTGCACCAGAGCTAGATTTTTGATTTTAGGTAAATTTTCACATTCTACACACATTTTTTAATTTTATGACACACTTATAAGAGAGCTAGAATAATAAAATTGTAAAAATAAATCAACTTTAAGAACAACGAGTTTGCACTCACAGGAGGGTTTGGGGGCGGGGCCCGCAACGAGCAAAGCGAGTTATATATATATATATATTTATTATCAATAACTTAAGAGTAATACCGATCAAAGAGTTACATGTTAAAAGCCTTAGCGACAAAAAAAATATGATTGTATTTTCTTAAGGGCCCTATCTATGATAAATGGACCGCAAACCCCCAAACACGTAGCAAGATCGTATTACTGTTAGTACCAGTGTCCTGTATATTCGAGGTCGAGTGTACCGACTTCAGGAACAGGTAGACAACCCGTCGCATGTATATCCCTCGCTAATTTAGTCATTATTCAATTGTCTCCCCCGCCTCGCGCGCAGTCGCAGTGTGTACCCCGCGAGGGTCACGTGACGCACGCACTCTGGGAGACCGGAAGTGCGTGGTGACGGTCCCGCCACGCTCGCATACACCACCCAGCCCTAGTTAGTATTGATGTAGTGGCAGTACTGATGTGATATAGTCTGGTGTGTCAGTAATATAGGCCAGTACACTGTCCAGCCCAAGTTAGTATTAATGTAGTGGCAGTACTGATGTGATATAGTCTGGTGTGTCAGTAATATAGGCCAGTACACTGTCCAGCCCTAGTTACTATTAATGTAGTGGCAGTACTGATGTGATATAATCTGGTGTGTCAGGAACATAGGCCAGTACACTGTCCAGGTCTAGTTACTATTGATGTAGTGGCAGTACTGATGTGATATAGTCTGGTGTGTCAGGAATATAGGCCAGTACACTGTCCAGCCCTAGTTAGTATTGATGTAGTGGCAGTACTGATGTGATATAGTCTGGTGTGTCAGGAACATAGATCAGTACACTGTCCAGCCCCAGTTAGTATTGATGTAGTGGCAGTACTGATGTGATATAGTCTGGTGCGTCAGGAACATAGGCCAGTACACTGTCCAGCCCTAGTTAGTATTAATGTAGTGGCAGTACTGATGTGATATAGTCTTGTGTGTCAGGAATATAGGCCAGTACACTGTCCAACCCTAGTTAGTATTGATGTAGTGGCAGTACTAATGTGATATAATCTGGTGTGTCAGTAATATAGGCCAGTACACTGTCCAGGTCTAGTTAGTATTGATGTAGTGGAGTACTGATGTGATATAGTCTGGTGTGTCAGGAATATAGGCCAGTACACTGTCCAGCCCTAGTTAGTATTAATGTAGTGGCAGTACTGATGTGATATAATCTGGTGTGTCAGGAACATAGGCCAGTACACTGTCCAGGTATAGTTAGTATTGATGTAGTGGCAGTACTGATGTGATATAGTCTGGTGTGTCAGGGACATAGGCCAGTACACTGTCCAGCCCTAGTTAGTATTGATGTAGTGGCAGTACTGATGTGATATAGTCTGGTGCGTCACGAACATAGGCCAGTACACTGTCCATGTCTAGTTAGTATTGATGTAGTGGCAGTACTGATGTGATATAGTCTGGTGTGTTAGGAACATAGGCCATAGGCCAGTACACTGTCCAGCCCTAGCTATGGCTTGCATGGCTGGAAAGATGGTATCTGACAGCTGGAAGGTCTTAATTACAAACATTGATTGAAAGTCAGTTATGTTAGCTTATGTAGAAATAATTATCATTTTCTTGTTAATATTTAATTATCAATAAAAAGTTTTATAAAATGGGTCTAATAATATTTCTCTATGGATCACCGTATACTCGGCGTTTTAGTAACCAAGTCAAATAACAAATATATTAATAAGACTATAATTTTTTTGTTTCATGTTCGTGGCAATAAGTTATGGTAAATTATATGAAATATCTAATTAAAAGTAATATATCAGCACTTGTATCTTGCTATAACTGAACACCAAAATAAAAAAATAATTGTTATGGTGAACCGCACAGACTCTCTCTGTCGTTTATTTTAAAATAGAGATATTTACAAAAAAAACTCTTTAAGATTTGTGAAACAAAATAATATACAGTGTTAGAGAAACACTTTACCAAAGATAATAAATGAAATAATATATTCTGTTACAGACTATTATTAATATTATTAGTACTGCGTCTTACTACCCGTTCGGGCTATACGCACTTACGCTATTGTGTAATGTTAGGGTGATTGTGAGATGAAATGGATGACTCTCAGTTTAACGTGGAATCCGAACCACGGTGGAGGCCTGGCATTCCACACATTCGCAAGATGTCTTGTCAGAGGTGAAGGAAGGGTTTGGTAATCAGATAAATCTTTGCCGGGACCGGGGATTGAACCCCGGCCACCATCACAGAAGTCTGACACCTTACCCCTAGACCGCCAGGTTACCGACTCTGTTACAGAAAACATTGATATAAGAGGATTATCTACGAGTATGTCCACTAAAGAACATAACATTCGATTTCAATTTCAAAGTGTTCCATAAATATGTAGATATATGTTTACTTATAGCTCAGTAATTATTATTATTGAGTTAAAAAAAATTCAAACAAAATATTTTTCTTTTTAATACAACTTTACAATGATAAGCTATTATATATCTCAAATATTTTCAGAGATATAATCAAAATTGAAAGGTTATGCTTATATAAACCACCTTCAAAGTCATTTTCATGTGGAAATGAAAATTGTAATTTTGTTAATAACGTTAAACAATGTCCAGATAAAAGATTTAATCAAAATTGTTTCAGTGGATTCTGATAAAATCTCTTTTTTCTCTTCCTGCCCTTCAGTAAACTGCCCTTAATTTTAGGGTTAGATATCTAATTCCAAAAAACCCTCGGGTAAGGGGCATATGAAACTAGAAATAACTTTTTCAGTTTCATGGAGTCATGAAATGTCGACCTTTATCAAAATCTCAGTTCGATTTTTTTTTTTACGACCATAGTACTTATCTCTCCTAGAGGTTGTGAGAAAGTAAAAATTGTGATAACACAGAGGAAGACCCATACAAAATTAAACGTCTTTAATTTGTAAACAGCGTGAAGAACATAACAAACTTGACGGTTTGTATGACGTCATCAACCGCCTTTGTTTCATCTGTTACGCCATCTTGATTTCATAAGAGCACACCGCATTTTAGAAGTTCTCGTTTGAAAAGCGCTTTTTAAATGAACCTCAGACGCCACTTCCACTACAAAAAAACAAAAAAAACATCCAAACGGTTATTTTCATAAGTTTGTGTTTCAATTATGTAGAAAAGGCTAGTAATTTAAAACAAAATTGTTTGTATATGTGGATATATTGACTGCCTAAGCCCTAAAGTAGCAAGAAAGCAACAAATCAATATAAAATGGTCGTATGAATCAAATGTTTGACGAATGAATATATGGTAACTTCTCCTAAAGTAAGCCCACGGCTTCTTTGGTGCTGACTGACAGCTCACAGCTGACTTCTGACAGTCAACATTTAGGTATATACCTAAATACTGACTGTCAGTAGTGACAGCTGCTAAACACGTGTTTTTGCAGATCATATGGTTCGGCGTAGGGATACATAATTTGGTCTAGTAATTTTTCAAAGCTGTCAGTCAGCACGAAAGAAGCCATGGGGCTACTGTAGCTATCAGATATAACCTTTTCTACTGTGTATACCCTAGCTATTATTGATTTAGTGGCAGTACTTACAATGTGGGTTCAGATAGAGATGAACATCTCCCAGTAATCTGTCCGCAGTGGTGGCTTGCGACACCTACTTAGTAAGCAAAGAGGGTGAGTTGGGGGTGGCAGCCCCTAGAAACTATTACATATATACATAAATATCCATCAAATAGTGGATTGTGGAAGGCTATGTATGGAGGGGTGAGGCATACAATGATATCAAATACAAATACCTAAGCTAACCTTAACACTATTTTAATTATCTTGTAGATGATATAGGCACTGAAAATAAAATTCAAACAATTATTAATGGCAAAAAGAAATTAAAATCCTGGGAAAAGTAATGTATGTTTTAAGGCTTTGGTTTCAATAATGAAATACTAACATACCTGTTCCATAGCAGGTTCAATGTTAGTGACACATTCAACCACCAGGCTCTGTAGTCGAAGTCGCTAAAGAAAATATGGCGTCTAAAATTACCACAAAAACAAACACAACTGGCCAGAAATATATAGTATGAGACTTAAAAAAAAAAGATATGGCACTTAAGACAAATGTAGTTTGACATGGAGTGATGCCAATTTTTGTATTTTATATTTGTAGGTTTTCCTTATAGTGATATGCTACTACCATTATTGTAAATAATTTGATAATATTTATGGAACGTTAGCGCCCTTCCAAGAAATTAAATTGAATATTGCAAATTTAAACAATTTGGTATACATATCAATTGCATTGGTTCCACTAAAGCATGTGGTATTTTCCCCTTCAAGCAGTTAATTTAATTATTTTCTAAAACTGGACATAAACGAAATGTGATATAACTTTGACGATTCATTCCTTAAAGATATTTTGTAAAATATGTTTCATAAATCTTTTATAAATGATTTACCATTTAAAAGTTCCACCCAAACATAATCTAATGAAAAAGAGTATTTCAACCTTACTCTTTAATACTATATCTATAGTCCTAGTTATATTTAACTACATTCCTTTAACTGTATTTAACTTACGTTTGGTGGCCACGTGGTTTACGGCGTCAATCTCGCAATAGACTGGACTGTCGATGACGGGGAGATAGGGTTTCAAATCTCTATCAGATCTACTGAGAGTGGTTTTTCCAAGCTCTCTTCACGTTAATGTGGGTACATTTCCTCTTAATTAAACCTTTCTCATCTTTATCTCATCAGCGTAACAACTAAATTTATTAGAATAGCCCCCACAGATAGTAAGATGCGTGTGAAATTATTTGTATGTGTGTATATACTAATCATTTTAATATAACTAATAATCTAGTAACCAAGAACACACCAACATCGGTGATAGCATGGTCTCAGGTGTCTCTCTTGTTAATGTAGGTAAATTTACTCTAGATTCTACCATCTTTATCTTTACCACATTTCATGTAAATACGTCGTTGGTCCGGATGGGTAGTAAGACATGGGAAAAAAACAATTATTTTGTAATCTAAAATAATGACCTTTCTTAAGTTAAAAACTATCGAAAGCGAAGAATCGAACCATACCATCCCTTCTAGTATTTATTAACTTAAGGTGCTAATTATTATTATTATTATTATTATTAGCACCGCGTCTTACTACCCGTTCGGGTTATACGCACTTACGCTAATATGTAATGGTAGGGTGATGGTGAGATTAAATGGAGGACCTACAGTTTAACATGGGATCCGAACCACGGTGGAGGCCTGGCATTCATCATATTCACAAGTTGTGATTAATACACGTCTTGTCAGAGGTGAAGGAAGGGTTTGGCAATCAGATAAATCTGTGCCGCGACCGAGGATTGAATCCCGGACCCCAGCATAGAAGTCTGACACCAAACCCCTAGACCACCAGGTCCAGGTGCTAATTGCCTTTGTGTTATTAACATATCCTTTAACTCAAACAAATAATAATAATATTCTTATATCTAGTTAACTATTTAAATATAAACATAGTTCACACTTTACACTGCTGTCACTACACAAATAAGTAATGGGGGTCTCTCAGAGAATATATAGGTTCGCCACGCAATTTATCGACATATCTTTCGTTATATCGAAACCCTTCATGAATGAGTGAGAAAAGTTTCAAGGTAGGTGCATACTAAGGCGTATTTCATAGTCTCAAAATGCTTTTAAAAAAATCAATTCCTGATTTGAGTACTCTACCAGTTTGATTAAAAAAAATAGTGTAGAAACGAGCCGAATCCACGCGATAGTAACAAGTTTGTGCCAACATNGTGTAGAAACGAGCCGAATCCACGCGATAGTAACAAGTTTGTGCCAACATAAAATAATACGTGCTGAACTTATATAGTGGGATATGGACAGGTGTGCGCTAACCTTTACGCAACTTCGAAAAAAAAGGGAAAAAAACCCTCAAAAGGTAGAAAAAATGTATGATAAAGAATGACAGGACATATAGATAAAATCATATAAAGGGGCTAAGATTAACATGTATGAAAAACACAGGAAATATAATAGATAGGGAGTGGATATAATACAGCTCTTTAAGGAAAACCGCTTTTCATTGTTGAGGTAGATAATTTGTTACATGGAAGAAGGTACAGGGAAGAGTGATAGGAACAAATAGAGGGACAAACACAATGAATAGAGGGACAAACACAATGAATAGAGGGACAAACACAATGAATAGAGGGACAAACACGATGAATAGAGGGACAAACACAATGAATAGAGGGACAAACACAATTAATAGAGGGACAAACACGATGAATAGAGGGACAAACACGATGAATAGAGGGACAAACACGATGAATAGAGGGACAAACACAATAAATAGAGGGACACAGTTCACACTTTACAGCGCTGTCACTGGACAAACACTTAACTCTTCAAGCAAAAGACGGACTCATTTAAGAATATCAAAACGTATCTGTATTAAACAAAGGCCATATACATCTAATAAATTTATATTAAAAATCAAAATAGTGTTTTTATTAACCTAACGTCGAAATAGATTAAATGTAAATAAATATAGCGAGTTTGTGTACACTCGGTTTACTATTAAAGGTGGCAATCAATCTATTATTGATGGACTCATCTATGAGCCTATATTAAGGTGCGGATGTAGGGGACACGAAAAAAGGTCAGTGTGCTTCAAATTTTTTATAGAAAAACATTTTTTTGGCCAGAATAATTCAAATATTTCTCCAGTAAAACATAGAGTTTAATTTTCTTCCCATGTTGATATAAACAGTTGTTGAATATCTGTCAAGAGTATCCTCTAACTGAATAACAACAAACCCATTTTTATAATCACCATTTAGAAATTTCAATTTTTAAGGATTAATTGATTACCTGGAGTTGTCCTTCAACCTGACAGCCAAATTTGAATTTTCTACAACATCTAAAAAAATTTATCTTGTTCATACCTGGGGTCTCACTTTACATTTTAAATATTTCAAACATTTTTGATTATTTAAAGTGGTGATTCAATTTTCATCCCACCTATAAATAGTTATTTCTATTAGTTTCTATTAATTTTCTTCCACTCAGTCTTAGAGAATAAAAGTTTCAAGGTGTATTTGTTTATCTGAGACTGTCTCTATGTCTGACAAATTTTAATTTTCTACCTCATATAAAATGTTGTTTTATAATTATATCCCTTCCACTTTCTGGAGCCCCTCTCTTTATTTATATTCTTAGAAAATTCCTAGGTGTTTCTAGTACCCCCTGATTATTTCCAAATATAAATATTTATACACGATACTATGCTGGGATTCATCCTTGTCTGGTAAACATTAAATAGTAAACATGCATTTTATGCAAGTTTATTTGTAAAACTCGACATTTCAATAACTCGACACCATCTCAGGCCACATTAGGTCAAGTTTCTGAGACTCTACTATATATATAGTATAGTATATATTAGTATATAGTATATGCATAGTAGAGTCTCAGAAACTCGACCTAATGTGGCCTGAGATGGTGTCGAGTTATTGAAATGTCGAGTTTTACAAATAAACTTGCATAAGATGCATGTTTACTATATTATGTTTACCAAACAAGGATGAATCACAGTACCGTATTGAATATTATAGGTACAATACAGTAAAAGTAATTTACGTACAGTACATTATATTGTTTGTTAATAAAATGAAGTATATACATACGTGTAATATACGTAAATGCAGTACAGTTATATATATATATATATATATATAGTATTTATTCGAATAACACTTTGGTAAATTGGAAAACTAACAAACACAGCACTTGTAAAAACACCACAGCCTGACTGTTCTAACCGAGCTGCACAACATACTTAGATGTTATACAGTTGAATGACCTTGGATTGTAATGACTGGCACCAACAACTGTGTGCACGTGCATGTGTCGAGCTATTGAGTGTCGAGTTTCTGAGACTGTATTATATATATAGCAGAAAGTAAGTATGTGCGTATATATACATATATATCATGAAGTAAGTATTTAGGTGTGGGTGTGTGTCCATAAAAAATAAAAGGCACTTCTAGATGATCTAGAAAGCTGAAATTTTGCAGGAAGCAAGAAGGACTATCCCGTAGAAAAATCTAAAAATGGTCAAATGAAGGGAGGTTTCTTTGTATTTAATCAGGAGGAACTATAAAACAGCCTAAGAATATAAATACATACTCTAAGAATATAAATACATACATATATATATATATCAGATTATTCTTCAAAATACACTATACAGGTTACATAAAATTGGTTTTCAATTATAGTCCCCACATTTGTCTAGAATTTAATTTGTGTTGGCTACTTCAAACAATACATGCCAATAAAGTATCCTTTTTCTTTATTATAATTTAGCCCCCGATTGGTCGAAGGCCTTAACATGGTTTAAATAAATTTTTATATACAGTACCTAAACAATTAATGTTTAAATTATGTTTAGTGTGATAGAAACAGTTTTTATAGTTTATGTCCTCCCTCGATTTTAAATATATTTGAAGATGCAATTTTGATTACTAATTTTCTCCTAACAAATAAATATACAACCCTGCCAATTCAAAAACTAAAAAGAAGGATTTGTTTTGATTATAATAAAAAGTATCATAGGTGTGGTTAGCTATGACTAAAATCAAGATCTCAAATACTTGTCGAGCGTGGAGCTAAATGAAAATATAATATAATTGAATATAGCCACATAGAAGTGGAAATAATAATTTTTTTTAATAACTTCATGAAGTACTCAAGTGAACGTTACTAGTACTTGAGCCAAGTTTACACACTACATATCCGTAGGGTTGGTAGTCCATAGTCCGTAGTCCGAAAGGAATACCCAAAATAAGATATTGACGTGTACACTCCGTCGAGTTTGAAAGGTAGCAACTCGTGACTCACTGAGCCCGTGAGGTATGATATCCTCCACACATAACTGTAGGATAGTTTGCCTAGCTACGCCCAACACCTAAGTTAGAGAAGGCCTTAAGTCGTTA
>CABEEJ010004137.1:0-20133 GCA_901482245.1 Timema douglasi
ATTTTGTCTTTTCTAAAAGATGCTCAAACTAGCTAATCGTAATCAAATTAAGGTATAGCTTCTCCAAACCCACCAGTGGTTTTAGAGTGTCTATCCCCGAAAATACGAAGAAATAAATGGTCACTTTCTTTACCTTTGTGTAGATTTGCGGATAGATTTGTTTTTTTTTAAATTGAGTGTTGGGAAATGTAATTTTCTTTTCTCCTGTTTATAGGATCAAACATGACCTGATGACGTGGGGTGACAAATTTACAACAAAAGAGGTGAGTTTGCTTTATGTATACACACCGGGCCAGGCAATAATATGATCCTAGCTATTTTCAAAACTTGGAGGAAATGTTCGAAACAATTCACGATAAATTCACGGAACAGATCATTTAACAGAGAGATCACACATACAATTAAAAATTATGCTATAATAATTTTAAAAACAAAAATAATCACAACACAAAAGTTCGCATGTAGAGTAAGACACTGTGTACAGTATGATACAAAAATACCTTCATGATCTAGTTTAGTCAAATAATATTTATACACAACCCTCTTAACAGAGTAGCCTCAAGCATAATCTTGTGACCGGATGAAATTTCATTTGGTCGCTTTGTCCTCTATCACAAAATTTTAGTTCAAATTTTTTCTTATGAACTAGAAAGGAAATCATCATAAGGATATATTAATAAACGTCTACATAGAACGCTCAGTTTCCAAACACCTGCTCAGGGATACGAACCAACGCCCGAAAATGGGCACACCAACCGATAGTAATAATATTTAGCACCGCGTCTTACTACCCATTCGGGTTATACGCTTTAAGTACTAATTACTCTAATGGATTAGGTATTAGGAAGGTTGAATTAGAGGAAGTGAACCCGCATTTGCGTGGAAGGAGAGTGGAAAACCATTCAGGATCCCTCCCCCCCCCTAGTTCACCCGACCGAGATTCGAACCTCGATATCCCCGTCCTCAGCAGTCGAGCTCAACACAAGTGCGTTAGCCAACTACGCCACCGAGGTGGGTAACCGATAGTAAATAACCCAACAATATTCTCTCAGATATTCAAACCAACGCCCACAAATAGGCACACCAACAGATAATAAATATCATAACAAAACTCTCTCAGGGATTAGAACTCAAATAAAATGGGGCAAGAAATAAAAAATCAAACAAGTCAAAAAATAAAATAATAAAATAGGACAGAAAAAATTAAATGTGAAATATTGCAACCGTCATCCATGATCAACGACCTAAGGAAGGATGATGATGACGTCTCCGGAGAAAATCCAGGAAGGGAACCTTAAGGCTGGCACTTGAGGCAAGTGAGACTTTAGGGTCTTAAAGGTGTCCAGTACGCCACTACATTTTCTCCCGTCGATTTTCTTGATCATTGCTAATATGAATTTGTATGTAAGCTATGTCAAGTTCAAAACATTTAAATAAGACACCTTTAATTTGATGTGATTTTGGGACAGTTTCAGCGATTTGGGAGTAGTGAAATAATTTCACAATTATTGTGAAAGAGAGCTCATATGGAGTTTGAAAAACTTCTCTATTGAACTTAATATATAATTAAAAAGACATTCGGTAGTATGAATGAATTAAGTTGGGTTGACTGGATAACTCATAACATATTAATTTACTTATTATTCACTTAAATCTCTTTTTAAAAAATAAAGGATTTTCTAGTTGTTGTTTTTTCGGAAATGAGGGACTTTAAATGATTATTTTCAAACAAATATAACCTTAGCTTGTTACATTTCAGGGTAAACGAAGGGTACAATTAATAACTGTAGAGTACATGAATATCGAAGATTGGGACATCGAAATGATCTAAAGGTTACGGATTTGGTTGCCCCAAGTATCAGATTCATAAATTTGAAAAATGATACCAAGTACATGGAAATCAAACTCGGGACACTTGGTTTAGCACGCCAATACTTTATCACCGAGTTGTCCAGGATTCGTCCCGTGCTCATAGTTAAGACAGAATCTGTGATGGACGTGTGGAAATCATTGTACAAACGGCAGAATAAAGTCACACCCGAGATGCCGGTGGCTGGAGTATCAACGATAGCTCATTGTTATCTAATGCTTTCCACACGTCCGTCACAGACTCTGCCTCAAACTATGAGTAAAGGATGACACTGAACACGGGCTGTATCTTGGGTAGCTAAGTGGTAGAGCACCGACGCGCCAAGCCAAAGGTCCTGAGGCCTGGTCCCCACGTCTAGGTGCCATTTTTTCAAATCGACGAATATCACCGCTAATCCTAATCCTGAGCCATGTCCCATAACTCCCACTTGAGCGTCATTTGCAGGTGGAGATAGCCCTGGAAGACGCGCCTCTGTACGTCAACAAGAACACAGGGGACGGGATGATCGACTACGTCAAGTTCTGCAAGAACCTGTGCGGCCTCAGGAAGAAGACAAGAGACCCCACGGTGGAGGACTTCATGAAGCACTGACTCACACCTCCTCCCGCTCAACCAACTGACGTACACGTTTCATCCAGGGACTCATTTTCTGGGTTTCACTGAGATACAGAGTGTGCGGGGAAAAAAACACAGAGGGGCAACAATTTGGACTATCGCTGCGATAGTTTGCGAATAGGGATGGCAACGATGTATCAATGATATAATATATCGATATATTTATAAAAACATCTATATAAATATATCAGTGTTCTAGTGACCGATTTATCGATCAATTTATCGATGTATTTAATATATATCGGATCACGCATTAAATAATTAAAATAAATTAAACTATTTTTTTGATACTTTTACTAAGTCGATCTATTCCTAGTTTTATTAAAATTGCCTGCTATTTACAACAGCTAAATTAAATATTAAAATATGAAAAGCGGTGAATAATAACATTTCAGAACAGCAGACATCTTAATTCTGTCGTTCCATTTCTCCAAGACCAAGGCAACTTAATATACTATAGGAAACAACTGATATATCGATATAATTACTCGATATATACTTTGTAATATATAAAATGACAAATATTTGATATTATATTAGACAAAATTGCCACCCCTATTTGCGAATCATTAATGGCGTTCATATTGAATGTTTGTAATTTCATTGCTCCAATAAAAACATAAATTTGGGTTTTATACGTGTACATTTCCTTGATTGGTAATTTTATGTATGTTAGTAGATATTTCATTTGGTGTAAAATTTGTCTCCTAGATTCATCTCTGGTCAAATGTAATATTTATATTGAATGTTCTATATCTTCTGGTGTGGTCTAGTAACGGGAAACTACCTCACCCCTCATTTCCCTAGTATGGCCCTTCAGTGCTGCCTAGGCTTTACAGCTGACGGTGGAACTTTTAAAGATCCAACCAATCTTCGGGCTGAGTACTATACATAATGTATGTAAAACCTTTTTCACACGGTGGCCCGATGGTGTCCTCTCTAACTACTGGCTACCGTGGATTGGGGGGAGAAGGGGTGTCCTAAGTGATGTATGTGACTATGGATGGCTACCCCCCGAGCGTATGGGGCTACTCTGATGGAATGAATAGGGCGTGGGAGGAGAAGGCTTGTGAATTACAAGGCAGTGTACAAAGAGCTCTATTTAATTAAGTAAAATACTATTCTACGATACAATGGGTACACCAGTCAGACCGAAATGAACGAGGGAGCGTGTGCGAACCTCAAGGACCCCATGTGGTGGCCTGAGGGACGAATCCGCCATACAGTGATTTTGCTAGCTCTTCTTAAACTCGTTGGTTATCGAATAACCAACACCACATTCAATCTGAAACTTGCATATTTTAGTCCATACAATAATAAAACAAGGTCCAAGGTCGCACGCGCTGGCTCAAGACAGGATCTAACACAGTGTCAGGAAATTGATGAACATCTTACTAGAAGCAACTTATAAAACAGGGCATTACACATGCATAATAATATATACATATAACAGAAGTTGAAAAGATCATTTTCGGATATCCTGAAGTTGGTTCAACGGTGACTTTCATTTTATCGGATACTAGAAGAGTCACTAACACCACAGTTTAGTGCTTGTCCATCTAGCAATTAAGTGCTGTCAGTTTGGAACTTGACGTCACTTAACATCACTTGTTAAATTAGCCGGTGAAAGTTCAGATGAAATGCACCTTTATTAGTGTAGAGAGATGATGGGGAAGACACAGTAGTAAGTCCCATTTATAAAATCAGCCCCATTCCATCTGGTCGAGATTAGAGCTTTGGCCCTCTAGTTGTTGGCGAGATTGATGCTTAGGACTGCGTGATCAACGGTGGTAACTTAACAAGTAACAACAATATAATTAGCAAGAAACCCGCTTCTTCAGTTGAATGGTCTGAGGCGTCACTCTCGCAATAGATCGCGGATTGTCTTTAATGGTGAAACCGGGGTTCGAACAGCAGTAGGGTGCATTGAGAGTGGTTTCTCCTTAATGTTTCTTCACTCCCCTTCCACGCAAATTCGGGTACACTTACTCCAAATTCAACTTTTCTCATCCATAATACATTAGAGTAGTTAGTATATGTGCGTATAACCAGAATGGGTCGTAAGACACAGTGTTAAAAAAAAATTAAAATGTAACAAAAATTGTAAAACGTAATTAAAATCTCCCCAAATCCCCTTTTACCCCCATAAAAGACTGAAATTGTTCAACCTACTGTTTCTTTTAAATCACCACGTCAAGCTACTCTACAGTAGCCCCATGGCTTCTTTGGTGCTGACTGACAGCTCACAGATGACAGCTGATGGCTTTGAAAAGTTACCAGACCAAATTACATATCCCTACGCCGAACCATATGATCTGAAAAAAGATGTGTTTAACAGCTGTCACTTCTGACAGTCAAAATTTAGGTGTATACCTAAATGTTGACTGTTAGAAGTTAGCTGTGAGCTGTCAGTCAGCACCAAAGAAGCCATGGGGCTACTGTAACTACTCTAATAGTTTTAGGGATGAGGAATGCTATATGCATAGGAAGTGTACCCATATTTGCGTGGAAGGATAGTGGAAAACAATTTGGGAAAAAACCACCCACAGTACACTCAACCGAGATTCGAACCTCGATCTCCCCGTCATCGGCAGTCTAGTTATCGCGATATTTAACCTATTGCAAGCACTATATACACCGTACATAGCCTAAATAACCGTATCTGGCATAAATTTACGGTAAAACATCAGTTAAAAATGGATAGTTTGTTCACGGTTAGTTTTACCTTATAACAGTTCAAAAATTACTAAAATATGTTATATATATTTATAGTATGTTCCTGCTTTAAACTTCTAAAATTTAGGAAGTGGTAGTGGATAAAAAAAAACTAACTCAAATTGTATTTTGTAGATTTGTTTGTTTTAGCTTCCTTTACACGCAAAACAGCAAAAAATTAAAATAAAAACACGTTTTTCTGCAGAGTCTCGGCAAAGGCTTTATTTTATTAATTTTCCTGGAAGATGGATTGGTCGTGATGGACCTGTAGCTTTGCCTCTGCTTAACGCCATTAGATTAATTTTTTTTAACTATGGGGATCTCTCATCTCTCAAGCAAAAAGTGTGTGAAGTGCCTGTTAATGACCTTCAATCGTTACAACAAAGGATAACGCAAGAGCGCGAAGAAACAACAGTCGCACAATGTCGGTCAGCCATTCGTTCTGTCATTGATAGGTGCTATGCTGGTCTCCAAGCTGAAGGCCGTCAATTTGAACAAAATAAATAATTTAAATATATTATTTAATACCTACCTACTGTATTTGGTTTTTAATAAGTTTTTTGCTATTTTCAAGAAAATTAAGCGAAAACGAGCAAATCTCTAAAATACATTTTGAGTTAGTTTTTTGATCCACTACCACTTCGCAAAGTTTAGCTATTTAACCGGAGAACGTTCTGTATATTTATATCTGTCCTGCAAACATTCTAGAACAATTTAACAAGGGCTGAAGAGTGACAGCAAAATGTTGACGAGGTGGGTACTAAACTGAATTTTTACTAACGCTCCAACTTTCAAAAAAGGCCCAACTTCATGTGAACCAACTATAGGTGTTGATATACGACGTATTGATTATAAATCACAAGCTTCCAGTCCTAAAGTCTATGTGCAGTACAATTTTCATTAGAAGAATCATACCTGACAGTTAGAAAAGCTACAACTAGATCCCCTTTCAGTTATTCATACGTCAAGTTATGTGACCTATAGCTGTCACTTTTAATAGACATAATCAATATTTGTAAAATAGCTCATAGTAAAATGTTATCAATGTTATGCAAAAAAAAAAGTTTATAATCTTTTACTTAGTTTTTTATGCTTACTTTGCCAAGAGAAAAACAGGTCTACAAATACAAGTTTATGATAATTATGTAATCGCTCATTCAAGGAAGTTTTTAGTTCAAGTAGGAAAATAGCTGAAAACAATTATTGTTCTTCCGTTACTTCACTGACAAGGTGAGTAAAATTATTTCCGAGATATATTTTAATGTTTATGGGATGAAAATACACCAAGTAAATTTAAATATCACAGAAATCTTCTTTTTCCGCAACTGCTACCATTTGATAATTCTGACATTTTGCAATTATATCCGATTGAATTATTGTTTCACGAACAAATTGTGTTTATTTTAGAAATCTGGCAATGTTTTTGAACCTTGGGGCTGCCTAGGTAAGCGAGAAATTGAGCGCAAACGTTCAGCTCTAACGCAATATTTGATTCTACGATGTGTTGTTTCAAAAGATGTTTCACGCCAAAATAAGGTCAAAAGATTCCATCAGGGCTCTTTTTCCTTACAACCCTATATTAAGAGTTTTATTAATGAAAAAAAAAGTGACACTAACTCCTTTTCCCATAAAGGGATTATTTAGGGCCTAAGCTTAAACAAAATAGAAAATTAGTTCCAGAAAACGACATAAACCATTGTATTTACAGCCATGTGACTTGACAGTGATTGATACTTTCTCGCTGATTGCGATGTTACATCAAAAATTAATGTTTTTTTAATCAAATGTTATATTAAATTAGATCTGAACTTTTTAAACTATTAATAATAATAATTTAAGCATACTTTGTGTCTGTGAACAAGAATCTTACGTATTGTTAGAAGCAGGACCCGTTAAATGCACATGAGTTATGTTCTTGTTCCCGTGGTTATGGACACTATTTATAAATCATTCATTGTAATTTTAGGTAATATTTTCTTGGTTTGAGTCTTTTATCTAGGAAATTTTAGGCATTTATTTTGAATAAGTAAACTACACTTTTTTAATACTGTTAATATTTTATAAATGCATAAATAGTCAAAAATATTTTTTATTCAACACAAGTACACTTGTTGAAATGAGAAGATAGTGTAGGAAAATAACGAACTTTGTGCTCTATTGCTTGTATGGTTGTAAAATACACATTCCTGATGAGACACTGCAAACCTGCTGGGGAGGGTTGTGTTGAGAGGGGATAGCTAGTAGCCCTAGTACTTCTGATAAAAGCAATTTACAGTTTAAAAAATATATGATATACCTAGCTAGCTAGGTGTGTTGGTGTTAAGGATTTTATAATATTTATGGGCCATATTAATTTTTTTTTTAATATAATAAATTATTACTATCATAATGTTAGGCACTTAAAGCCTGATTCTAATTTAGTTTGTAAGCTATGACCGGATGAAGACAACTAATAAATTTCTGTAAACTTTTTTTAATATCCACTCGCCACTCGGCTCTTTTTATAAACCAAATAAAGAATCAATCAATCAATCAATCAATCAACATAGTTATTTACTAGCCTAGACATCGACGAAAAATAAAACATTGTAGAAATTCTAAACCCCCCGCCCCTCCTCCATTCCGCTCTACGTTGTACTGTCCCAAGGATACCAATAATCATAGGTATGCTGTGACTATAGAGCTGGGCTAGAATAAATAAAACTTTGCTATGTGCTCGTCATTATGAATATTAAATATATATATTGGATTTGTACATTTTCTACAAAGTACCAGTATTGGCAAAACATTTTGATTTGATAAAACTTGTTAAAAATTATATTAAAACGTGTAGAGTCTGCACAACATAAAACTCATTGGATTATCAACGAAAGGAAGCAAAAGATAAGTAAAGAGAAAGTAGCACATCAATTACAATCGTTATGAACAAGACAATAATTAGAGTCGATGCCCGACCCAAACTCATTATCTATGGTCGTTGGAAAAAGCTGCTCAAATAAATATTCCACACAATTGCAATATTTGTGAGAGCGATTATAAAAATATAAACTACAGTATTTATTGTTTACGAATACTAACAAGTATTTTTCTAAATATTGAAATTTAGAAGGATATAATTTTTTAAATATTTCTAACTTATTAAAGTAGTCATGTTGGTAGTCTTGAAGTGATGCTGTGGCGTTTAGAACGTGGCGTATGTTTATTTGTTATCTGATTTCTTACTCGTGCCGGCGAATAAACATCTAAACGAAACATTTGTAAGTTCTACCCTTAACTCATCATGTATATACATTTTGTTTTTTGTGGTTTTATTATTTTACTCACACAAGAACTACGCGCAGCAAATTCGGTTCAAATTAACCCTGGTTTGGTTAACAAGCAAGTAGACCGGTTTGTGGATCTCTCCTCCCAGCTAGCAAAACTATCAAACAAAATTACTTTAGAAAACACTGGTAAAAGTGCAGTTAAGAATTTTCTCTTCACAGTTGAACCAGAGTTTTCCGCTCATCTCTCATTCGTACATGCACAAACTGGGGACTCTTCAAAAACACCTTTGCAAGTTCAACCAATCAAAGTCGAGGGCCATGAATCAGAACCATTTTGGCAAATTGAAATTGGTGCTCTACAACCTGGAAAAACTATTACAGTAGATATAGAGATAGCCTACACGTATGTTCTATCTCCACACCCAGCTGCCATAACTCAAAATGACAAACAACTAGTTCGCTACAGTGGTAATCATTACTTTTACAGTCCTTATGCTACATTAAAACAATCTACAACTGTAACATTGAATACTAGAAATATTGAGAGCTATTCAAAGCTAAAGCCTGCTTCCCAGTCAGATAATAAAATAAACTATGGCCCATATGAAAAGATACCAGGCTTCTCTATTGACACTCTTACAGTTCATTATGAAAACAATTCACCTTTTCTTTCTATTACAAGACTGGAACGTGTCATTGAAGTTTCTCATTGGGGTAACATTGCTGTGGAGGAAACTATTGACATCAAACACAACGGAGCTGTTCTGAAAGGCCCATTTTCTCGCTATGAATACCAGAGAGAAGCACACAGTGGAGTTTCCAGCATAAAATCTTTCAAAACAATCTTGCCAGCCGCTGCATCAGACGCATATTATCGTGATGAGATAGGCAATATTTCCACTTCCCACATGAAGGTGATGAGCGATTCTGTTGAGCTAGACCTTCGTCCGAGATTTCCTTTGTTTGGAGGTTGGAAGACTCACTATGTTATTGGGTACAATGTACCGAGCTATGAGTATTTGTATAACGCTGGAGATGATTTTCTTCTGAAAATGCGCCTTGTAGACCATGTGTTCGATGATATGGTTGTAGATGAGGTAATCACAAAAATCATATTACCTGAAGGCTCCCATGACATTCAGTTGTCAACTCCTTATGCCGTGGAACGACTGCCTGACACTCTTCATTTCACTTACCTTGATACAACCGGACGCCCTGTCATCACTTTGAGGAAGAAGAATCTGGTTGAGCATCACATTCAAGACTTTGATTTGCAATACACATTTCCTAAAACCCTCATGTTTCAAGAGCCTTTGCTTGTTGTTATAGCGTTTTACCTCCTGTTTATTCTAGTCATCATATATGTCAGACTTGACTTTTCAATCACCAAGGACGAAGCCGGAGAAAGCCGCATGCGCATCTCGGGTTTCTGTGAGAAAGTTCTAGCCCATCAAGACAAACGGGGTGATTATTATTCCCTTACAGATGATCAACTCGCAAAGCTCAAATCATCCAAAGATGTCACTGCTTTCCAAACTTCCATGAAGAACATTAACCGTGACTACAAGAACGAAACCTCTCACATAGCTGAACTTGTAGCTAAGTTGAAGATAGATGCTCCCGAGATTGCCGATAAGGTGTTGGAACTCCAGAAGCTCGACACCCACTTGAAGGAGCTGTATGTACAAGTCCAGAGTTTGTATGTAGACAAACTAGTTCCGGGGAAGATAAATCGTCAGCAGTTTCTTGATTTGGAAGGTCAACTGAATAAGAAGAAAGAAGACTGTGTCGATAAGATCAATGCTTTAGTTAAATCTTTGCATTAAAGGTGCAGGTAAATAATTATACCTACCTACTGTGAAATGGCTTGCTCTGTATTGAGCTTGGAAGACACAAAAAGTGTTTAGGAGAATTGGGTTTACATGATTTAGAACCATGCAAGTTTTGTGTTCAAGAATAAATACATAATTTAAACTTTATTTTTATTTAACCTACAGCGGGCATACAAATGCAAAAGTTAGTTAAAGACTTACAAATTAATTAGCCTGTATGGACTAAATAACATAATTAACAAACTTTGGCATAAAATATATTGAACCTCTCTTGAAATAACAAATAGTTTAAATACATTTAAATGTTTTTTTATCTCTTGTTTTAATGTGCACAGAAGTACACATAATAGGTACAACTTATCTAAATATTGAACTTCATATAAAAGATAGCTTTCTTAACTATTTTAGTGCCACAAGCCGATGTGATCAGCTTTCCACAATTGTGTTAGTCACAGTGTTATCTGATAGTTAGGCAAGGAGTGGATTATTTTACTAAAACGAGACCATTTCCCTCTTATAGAACAATATATGCAAATAAAAATGATGTAATAATAATATGAAAAATCACTTCATAGAAAACAGTTTTGGCAATTTCTCCTGTAAGCTACAACCTTACAAATATGCTAAAGTAGCTGGTGCACTCTTCACATACAAATCCAGTATCGGTATAGTTGTGGCATTAAAAGAGTTAAACATACTTTGTTAGGCTATTTCAAATTTACATAACTGTATTCTTTTTTTGGACCTAAACAAAAGAGTTTATTTTTTGCTGACTAGTTCATGTTTCATATTATAAGTTAGGTTATGACCTGTATGTTGAACAAAAATTTCTTATCAGTGAGGAAATTGACAAGCCATAGGCCTAACTCTAATTTTACCACACAGTCTTAAAACGAGTAATTTTGAGTATACAGTAGTATGCTTCATATAGAGCATATAACAATTATTTTCTTTGCTATACTACATTAAATGCATATATTATTATTAACACACTTTAGACAGAGAGGAGAATCAAATACCTAACCAATATTTACTTATACATTTTAAAAAATTTGTATAGGTAGCCTAAATAAAATAAAAACCAAAATCACACATCAAAGTAAATATTTACACACTATTGTGTTCTATGGTCCTTTTAGGTCCCTGCATATTTCAATGATTATGATATTGATATATTAATATTATGTTTTAAAGTGTTACAGTAAATATTTTTTAAATTTAATTATGTATCAATTAGATCTCTGTACTCATGTAAAAATAACAAAACAATATTGATATTTTGGGGGGGAAATCTTATAGGCCTATGCTCTAAATTTATTATTAGGGGGGACTACTCTCAGTAGAATTTCATAAATAAGAACATAAGTTGGCCTTAGCTATTATAAAAGCTAAACTAAAATTGTTTGTAGCATTCACAAAGCTTTTGTTTTCAATCTTCAATTACAATGTCACCAACATAAATCCAATCTATTGCCACTTTTGATTTTTAAATTTGTATATTAAAACTATTATTTATGTTTTGTGGAAAAATTGCCATGATTTCTGAAACTTACATTTCATTAGTTCTTGAATAAATTTTGTTGTAAACCCTCCATTTTATTTTCATGATTATATCCTCTTCTATGGATTTTTACTTTCTCGCAACCCCTCAGAGAGAGGAATTAGGCCTATTATGATCGTAAAAAATATGTAGGCTTAATCCAAGATTTTTTTGGATGTTGACCTTTCATGGCACTGAATTTAAAAAAAGGGGTTTTTTGAATACCGTTTTATATCGGTCTAGGACAGAAACCATTTTACTGATTGGGCTAAAACTTGGTGTATAGGGTTTTCATAAAAAATAAAATATATTTGAAATACATTTTTATAAACCAAGATATAAGCAAATATATTTTTTAAATGGAGATCTGTGAACTGGGGAGTTGATTGTCATGGTCTCTAGTGGAAAGAGATGTTCCACAGAGCGACGTGGCAGTTCCAGGATAGGACGCGTCAACACAGTGAAATACACAGATTATCTAGCATTGCTGGCCAAAAATAAAGAAGAGTTACAGGAAATAATGGACCGGCTGGTGGAGACAGGGAGAAGATATGGTATGGAGATTAACATTGAGAAGTCAAAAGTGATGGCGATATCAAAAAAATGAAGAGCTGCTGAAAATCATAGTTGGAAAACATAGATCAGTTTAAGTACCTGGAAAGTCTGCTTATAAAGTATCGCGCTGTATGAAGCAACAATTTTGACTCTTAAGAAGCTGGAAAAGAAATACTTAGAGAGCTTTGAAATGTGGTGCTGTATAAAAGACTTGAGAAGATCAGGTGGGCAGACAGGGTGGCGAATGAAGAAGGGCTAATAAGAGCGGAGGAGAAGAAAACTATTTTGGATGTGAGTCTTCAGCGCAAAGCAAACTGTATCGGACACGTCCTTAGGAGGAACTGTCTGCCGCACGATGTCATAGAAGGTTGAGGGAAAGAGGAGTTTGGGAAGGAGAAAGATTCAAATATTGGGTGACTTGAAGGAAAGAAGAAAATTCTGGGAGCTGAACGAGGAGGCAGAGGGCTGGGCGCATTGGCGGTCTAAGTTCACTGGCAAAAGGAATGGACCTGTCATGGGACAGAACTAATAATAATAATAATAATAATATAGGGGACTATTTATGAAACTGTATTTTATTTCTTTTATACTATTTGTGGAATGTGATGGTCTTTTGTCCATTATGTTTGTGCAGAAGGTTAACTAACAATCTTTAGATCTATGGACTTTTTTTTCTCTTCAGAAAACACTTTATTTTTCCCACAAAAATAAAATTCTTAGCATAAGTTAGGTACAGATAGGCACAGCCTTTAGAAAATATCATTATTTGCCATAACTTAAACCAACTTTAAATGCCCATTTCCACGAGTGTATTTAGCAACGCTGCTTGACGATACCTTGTTTTAAATGGTTGTGTTTCCACAAGTGTGTGTGGTCCCTCCACTCAAATGCGGGTTCACTTCCTATAAATTCAACTTTCCCAATTCCTAATCCATTAGCATAATTAGTACTTAAGCAGATAACCCGACCCAGTAGTAGTAATACACAGTGAAAATTAATTAACAGTAACTCATAATTTTAGCAATTAAATTGCATACTGCTCTGCCATCTGTGGAGGTATGTGGAAGATAGTGAATAGCTACAAAGATAACATTAAAAGATTAAATAAGAAATAGTTTTTTGAACTTCTTTTACTAGCCATTTGGAATTATACACCAATGTACTAATAACAATGATGTGTTAGGGCTGAGGAAGGTTGAATTTTTAGGGAGAGTATTCACATTTGGGTGGAAAACTATTTAGGGACAACACACCATTAATACATATGACTGGGATCCAAATCCTAGTCTCCCTGACATCAGCAATCCAATTTGTTGCTAGCATGAAGCTCATCAGACCACTGCAGCCTGTAATGAGTCTATTAAAAAAAGGTTTTACAAAAAACAAACCAATATGAGCCTATATCCAAATCCTTCCGAGAAGAGGTTTCCAATAGCTCAGTAAAATATGGCTCCTTCCTCCATGTATGAATGTTCTTTTATTTGGTTTTCTGGCAATATAGACATAACGACTGGTATGAGAAATTGGTATTTGGTATAGAAAATATATAATTTTGAATTTAAAGAACATTGATTAAAGTGAATAAAACTACTAAATATATTCAAAATTATTTTGATACTTGAGCCTAATTTGCACAGTGAATTTAGTTGATATAAAAAATGGTATCATCTAGAGTAGGAGTGTGTAACATTAAATAGATCCAGGCATTTTCAACTTTCAAACATTTTTTAATGTGTAACTCGAAAAATAAGACAAAACACTAATATGGTATGAAAACCTTATTTTGCTGCTATATTAATGAGAGATGGTAGTTGATATTCTACTTATCAACATGTAGACTGAATGGTTCCGTACCTATAGCTACATACATGTTTAGGTACCAAACATTCAGTTTATGTTTGCCCTTCGGTAGTTTTCTGAAAACGGTTTTATTCAATAATGCAGTGAACATGAGAACATACAAAATTTTGTTCACAAGTTTGTAGGAAACATAAACTTAAAAATTGTTATACCTTGAACATCAATTAAATACATTTTTCAAGTTTCAAAAAAAACAACTTTTAAATTGCTTTACTGCAATATTAAAATTAGGGGTTTTCTTTTCTTTTCATGTTGCTGCAATCCACTGAATGATATAAGCCAACAATCAAAAGGCATCTTCTATTGTTACATACTGAATCTAATAATTCCATAAATTCTTAATTTCAATAAATTGGCATTAAAAGGTTTTAGAAGAAAGTTAACACTGTTCAACGTCTAACCATATTATTCTTTTAAAAAATGCTGTGATGCCCAAAATTGCTTATTTTATCTCATCTTGCATTAGTTTAGAAGCTCGGTAAACCTTTTCTTAAAACTAGTTGGCTACTGTGGTCTTTATTAGTCTTAAGAAAATGTTCAAGAATCACTTTTAATATAGGAACATTTAAAAAGGCCATGAGTTGCTCTATTTTGAAAAATCTAAAAACAAAATATCTAAATATGTGTAGGGCTTAATGTAGACCCGTCATTTATTATGATCTGTAGTTTAATCTTTTGTCAGCAGTAAAACTTATGAGATCTATTAACAAAATTGTTTTAAATTTTTGTTTATTTTGAAGAAGGCAGTGGAAATATTAGCCTACATGTAGGCCTATAGCTTAGTTTTTTGGTTAAAATAGGCTCTTTTTGTTTAAAAATCAGTAAACTCTTTGTAATATAGTTGCAGTTTTATGTTAGGGGTGGCATATAGTGGTTTTGTAAAGTTGAACTGTCTGCACACAAGTATCACTTTCAATGAATCAAAACTAAGATAGAAAATTGAAACATGTTTTTACATAAAGAAAACACATTTTGCACTTGTATAATATACTTTTATTTTAAATCTCCACACTCACTGCCCTTGGAAATTAAAAAATATAACTTAGATGACTTAAGATTGTATGAAGTATCTTTTATTATTTCGTCTTAAATGTATCGACAATGGCCATCACTAATAGCATTGCTAGTTATTTAAGACTATGTTATTACTATATATTAATTACCATTATTTACAAACAGATACAGTAAAACTTCGATAATCCATACTAATTGGGGGTGAAGATAGTCCTGATTAACAGAAATAAAAGATAAATTGCAAGGGAATAAAAATATATATCATATTTTGTAAATACACCAGAAAAAGCTATGTAGGCTATTTGTTGGATTACATAGTATGGTGACCTGGCGGTCTAGGGGTAAGGTGTCAGACTTCTATGCTGGCGGCCGGGGTTCGATCCTCGTTCCCGGCAAAGATTTATCTGATTACCAAACCCTTCCTTCACCTCTGACAAGACATCTTGTGAATGTGGGGAATGCCAGGCCTCCACCGTGGTTCGGATTCCACGTTAAACTGTAGGTCCTCCATTTCATCTCACAATCACCCTACCATTACACATTAGCGTAAGTGCGTACAACCCGAACGGGTAGTAAGACGCGGTGCTAATAATAATACATAGTATGTTACTTGCAAAACTGTAATTGATATAAAAATCAATCAAACATGGAGTTAATTGGATGCTTTTGGATCTGTTAAATGTGTAGCATTTGAAGGTAGATGGAGTTTGAAGATGCTGTTGATATTATTTTGTGAACTTATGTTGCTTGTACTAATTTATTTGATTGTAAGTTCGTGTACATGTCTTGAGGGCTTGTAATAGGACAATTTATTCATTTATAGTATAATGAATGAGATTAATGATGTATTTCAAGTTTTTGTTATTTTGGTCATTGCATCAACTTCCTGTTTGGGCTCTACACAAATTTATTAATTACACTAATGTATTAGGGCTGAGGAAGGTTGAATCTAGAAGAAGTGTACTCACATTTTCAGGGAGGGGGATGTAAACCCATTTATAAAAATCACCCTCAGTACACTCGACTGGGATTCAAACTCCGATTTTCCCCGTTATTGGTAGTCTAGTCCATTGCGAGAGTGATGCCTTAGACCATGCTGTCGCAGAAGCGGGTATTTTGAGTGTTCTTTTACATTACCAAGCTTCATTTTCTGCCAAAAATACAGTACTAAGCAAAAAAAAAAGTAACCATTGTCCAGGTTAAGTGAAATCGGGATTATTGAAGTTATTTTACACGTCTATGTTTGTGCACACAGTGGGAACAAATTCTAGGTCCCTTATTATCAGCGACACAACTTTTGTGGAGGGAGCTTCTTGTCTCCTAGCTAGTATATGTGTTGAATCTATACATTTAGGTGGCGTGTTTAAGACATTTTACAACCACCCCCAAGATTCTGATTTTAATTGCATTTGGACTGAAAATTTTTATGACCAGGTGCAAAATCTGACAGGTCATTCTATAGGTATGGTTTAGGGTGATAATTACTACCCATTTCATTTCATCGCCTTAATAACTTTACAAACAAGATGGTGTCTGTAAAGTAAGAAGGAATCTTAGATGTTAGTTAAATATACATTAGCCCTACATTCGTCCTTGTCGATTATTTTTCAATAATTTTCAGAATTCGAGAAAACTAGCATATTTAATCATTATTAATTTCTTATTTACACAATTACATTCTATTGTGTGTGTAATTTCATCAAAAAGTGCTATCAATCTAGTTTGTGCTTGTTTTATTTTAGTGTGTGGTCATTTAACTCTGTTTAGAAAAATTGAAATCTTGTATGTTATCTTTGTTCACACAATAGTTTTATTTAGCTAGGAAAAATTAGGCTTAAAATTCTTGGCATAGCTAATCACTGCCTACAATGAGTGAAAAGTTGCACAATGTGTTTTTTCCTTAAATCAAGTTTATTTTGTAAGTGGGCCACATGTGATGCAAATGCCAGTGCAACATTTGGCAACAATGTACACTCCATCTACCCTGAAAGGTAGCATTTTAACCCTCACTAATTATACTATGAGCCTATCTTATAAGCTGCACCATAGTGTAACCTTTGGAGGTAAGCTTTTAATACCATTCAGGGTGAACGAGATGTACATATTACTTTTCTAATAAAATGAATGAGATCACACTTTTCTTTTGGTTGCTATCAGCACCAGTGACAGTTGTGCATTTATAGTTATAAAACTTTTTTCATTCCGGTTATAGTAACATGATGTTTTAGCTGTAACTTTGTATTTTATCTGGATTAGTTGGGTAATTTAATCTTAAAGGGGGCTGCCTCGGTAAATGAGAAATTGCCATGCAGATGTTCAGCTCTTAACGAAATATCTAATTATATGACGCGTTATTTCAACATATGGTTTATGCCAAAATAAAGCTGAAAAGAGTCTTAACAGAGCTCTTTTCCTCAACAACCCTATATTTTGAGTTTTATTGGTAGTAAAAAAAAAGTTTGAAAATGTAACATTAGCCCATTACCCTTCAAGTGTATTTATGAATCTAAAAGACTAGGTTTGTTGAAAAAGGGCTATATATTTAGCCTTTCTCGAACAAATGCAGTAATTTGTTGATAGGCTCACAACAGAACATTTTAAGATATTTGAGAAGTAATAGCAAGATATCCTTTTTACTTTGAAATAAGTTTAATAGTTTTCATTCATATTGACATTTAAAAAGTGGTTGTAGGTTGAAAGGTGAAAGGGAGTGTAAGCTTAGAACAGAAAAGTGGTTCCAGTAAACAATATTACCATTGTATTTTAAGCCGTGTGACCTGACAACAATTGGTTTTTTGTTGTTGACTGAGGTGGCTGCCTAACACTAATTCTCTATTACAATTGATATGTGAATCATTTTTGGTCTTGTTTGTAAAGAAAAAAAACATTTTGATGTGATTTATAACTTGCACATAAAATTTGTTTTTGGTATGCAATGAATATTATGATCATAAAAATACACCAACCATTTTTGGAGAAATTTAGTGTTGTTATTTTTTACTTTAATGTATTTCCAACTTGATACTTCATGTTAACATTATGAACACTTTTAATTGAATCTTAGCGCTTACAGAACTTTGTAAAATCAAAAAGTGGTGGTTATTATCACTTAACATTATGTTAAGCGCTAATAAATTTAACAACATGACATCATAGAATTGAGCTTTAGTATTATAAATTTGATCACATGAATAGTCGGCGGTTGAATTAATATGAAACTTGAACACACTATTTCAAGCTTCGGTGCCCTCATGCTCTAATGTGCTACTCTTGCTTTAGACTAGAGCGCTGAAGACTGGGAGATCGGGGTTCGATCCCGGTTGGGTGAATTGAGGAGGGTTTTTTCTAAATGGTTTGCCACTCTTCCTCCATGCAAATATGGCTACACTTCCTCTTAATTCAAATTTCCTAATCCCAGACACATTAGTGTAATGAGCTGGTACATAGGCGTATAACCTGAACCAATAATAAAACGTGGTGCTAAAACACTTCCAGTTTTGCAGTGTTGTTAGTCAATTAAATATACTACTTTCTCACAAAGAAATAGTGGTTGTGGGATTGATTTATATCAAAAGTCTATTTCTAAAGTCAAGTTCTTCCTTATCAGTTACGTTAACCGAGCCCACTTATAATCTTTGCTTCAATGATGGCTTTTTTTTTAGCACTGCGCCTCACTACCCATTCAGTTTATAAACATATGTACTAGTTACACTAATGTGCTAGGAATGAGGAAGGTATAACTATGAAGAAATATATTCACATTTGCATGGAGGAAGAGTGGGAAACCATTTAGGAAAGACTACCCTCAGTTAACACTACCAGGATTTGAACTCTGATTTCCTCGCCATTGAAATTCCAGTCGATTGCTATAATAACACTTATTACCTTGCGGCCATCCAAGCACTTGTCGGCTTATTCCCGTCGTATAGATGGTGTGTGTCGGTAGGTCAGCAAGCCGCTTGGTTCAAGCTATTTTTATCGTCAGCTTAGCTCTCGATGTGGTGCATTGTTACAAGAACCTTACTGGAGTGTTGCCAACAGTTGAATTATTCCCTTCTTCAGAGTACACACATAGCTTTGTTGGTATAGTTTTCAGCCACTACACCAACCCTTTTTGTTAAAAACTATTTTCGTTTTTTTTTAAATGTAAGCTGTCTGTCAATTCTAATTTGAGTAACATTGCTACCAAAAGATAAAGAGTCATTTTTCACACACACTAGTGGTTACTCAAGTTACGGTGAATTGAATTGAGTTTTTGTTGTTGTTTTTTTCCTCCAAAGGCATATCATATGGAGAATTAAACCTGCTGTAATTTTTTTTAGAGGACATGTGCACATCCCTAACCCTCTTCATCTTTCGCCTATTACATATTTTGTTCACCCAGGAGAGGTAAACTTTTCTTTTAATCTTTCCAAGGTCTACATTTTCTGAAATTTGTAATAGAATATATATTTTTAGTCTTTGTAAATCATTAGAAAAATCACCGTTTTGAGATGCCTGAAAACCTTACCAAGGTAAGATCTACTTTCTTACCCAACAAAATAACTGTGATACATTTATAAAATACGATAATTTTTTTTTAAAGTTAAACTTTAGCTTAATAATAACGGGTCTCGACAAACTAAAAATAAAAGTTTTACTCTTACAATTTGTGTTTAAACTGCTCTGCAATTTTCAACACCTTCTCAGTTACCCAAGAGACCTAGATAAATTAAATATTACATTCATGTACATACACATTTATTGATAATAATACCCCAGTACCAGCCAGGAATCGAACACTGGACCTCTAGGTCATCAGCCAGGGGTTCTGACCACTATACCTCGAGGTCGGTTACAATTATCAATGAAGATAAAAACAGGGGG
>CABEEJ010004137.1:20191-50230 GCA_901482245.1 Timema douglasi
GGGGGGGGTAATTTGAAAACATAATTTGAAGTCTTAATTTTATTTTTATCACCAAATTAAATACTTTTTACAAACATTAATATTATTCATTAAATCTAAGAAATTAGGGCAATTCTCGATTAAACAAAATAAAAGTATAGGGCCTACAATTATTATTTTTTCATTGTTATATTTGTTCTTTAAATTTATGTAGAAAAATAACACCTGGCCATAGTATCAAAACTCCGGACTTTTGGGCGAATGCACCATTGCACTGCCATGTATCCAGTGCTACAGCCTAGCAAAAAATCATTGATGTGCTGAGACAAGGGTCCTAGGTTCAATTCCTGCGACCTGTCTGGTATAATTTTTTTTACATATATTTGGAGATAAATTGTGTTATCAAATGTTGATTTTGACTTTTTTTTTATGTTTCATTGTACCCTAGAAACAAACACTCTCCTGCCTACCTCGAATATGTAAGAAACCAATGTCATTGCTCCCAAGCTTAAGCAATCTGTAGCGACAGCTCTTTCAGTCACATCTCAAGGTTGCATGGTATGACCTTGAACTGCCCAGTTCCCAAACGGCCAGTGAGACTAGACTGCCCACTAGGGAGCATGTTCAAACAACATGCCTCCTAGTTATCTTCTAATCTAGTCCTTTGCTTGGGAGGTTTTAATCAAGGTATGTGGCATTTCTTTGTACTATGAAACTATAATATCCAGATCTGTTTGGATTAGCAAACTACTTAGCCTGTGTACAACAATAGTTGTAAACATATGTCTTGACAGGGATATGAACATTGGACTTGTTATCAAAGTCTTCTTGTATTATTAAAAAAAAAAAGCCAGATTATAAGAAACTTTCTTATTGAACTTCATAATAAAAAAATACATGAGCTAGAACAAGAAAACAAATATGTTTTACTAAATGTAAAGCAAGAGAAAGCAATTTTACTAAAAACTCTATAGCTTGTAAATGTGTTGACCTTTCCTTTACTTCACTCAAAGAAATTAAACCTATAGAGACTCACAAATTCTGTAAGCACAGGTGTGGTTCAAGTAGTTTGTCAAGCGAGGGGGGGGGGGGGTTAACACTCGACAAGAAAAGATTAACCACACATCACATAATCAGATCAGTTAGTTCGTTCCTATGGATACAAATCAAGTAATCAAATATTGACTACTCAAGTGTACCATTCCTGTGGAATAACCAAGCCTTAAAGATAACAATGAGATAAATTAAATCTTTATATAGTGATAAGTGAATTGAAGCAAGGCACACATGTGCACAGACTCTTTTAACAAACCACTTTATTTTTACATTGACCAACAACAGAAGAGAGGGGAATTGCTTCAGATACAAATACATTTCTGGCAAACAGACAAAGTGGCACGTTATTGTAAAAACCTCTTAAACATCTTTTCTTTGAATTTAATTAACAAACTAAATATTTTATCATAGACTAAATAATTCACAACAAACTTCACTTGGGGTTAAAAATAAAAGTGTCTCTTATAGGTGTGAATACAATCATAGTGGTGAGTAATCTCCTCATATATTATATTTTAATCACAACAAAACAAATCTTATATAAAAAAACCTAACTAACCAGGAAGGGGCACATTCATTTATAAACACAATGGTGATATATAGCGAATAACTTGTTTTTGAATAATGAATATGTCGGAGAATTTTACTTAAATACTCTTACTATACTAACGTTATTTTCAAATCACAACCTTTACTTGGAGAGTATCCAACTAGAAAAAGTGTCAAAATATATTTACTTATTTGTCTGCCTGTGTTAAAAAGGGGAGGTAGCTGTTGGACCTATTTTAGACAATTGGTATCAAACAAGTTTAAATAAATAAAACTAAATATTATAACATAGTGAATCAACAAAAGAAGATGCAGTATTTTATTAATGATCATTAATATTATTGGTTAATGCTCGGTGAATTACTGTGGAAGAGGATAAACTTTGAATTCTAAGTTGCCGTTATTTGATACATTAAATTAATTTTCCTTAGTAATATGATTTACAATAAAACTAGTTCTTTAATAAAATCCAAGCCTTTATTGTTGCATAAAAAGTGATCTCACCATTCTTAATAAAGTGTGTTTCTATCAGAATTAAAATTCATGGCAAGTTACAAAAACACTTTAAAACACATTTAAGATCTTTGCATATTTTTTTTGACACAAAAAATTTAGGTCTTTATTTATAAGTGTAGTTCAGACGAATATTTTATTTAAAAAAAATCATGTCAGATGCTTTCAATTAAGACATACATTGGTGGTCGCACGGCTTAATGGTTAGACCATGCGACCATTGATGCATCTCTCACTTGATTAGACTCTAACTCGTCGCACTAATGTTAGACTTGATTGCCAGTGATGGGGAGTTCTGTGTTGGAATACCTGATGTATTGAGGATAATTTTTACTAAATGGTTTCTTTCACTCTCCACACAGATGTGGGTACATTTTTTATATATTATCCTTTTATCATCCCTATTCCATTAACATTATTAATATGTAAGAGCCTTCTACTGGGTACTACTAATATGTTGGGGGAAAAATATCGATTTCACAAAAATTGACAACCTGCACTCGAGAAGTGAACCCGGGACCTTTGGTTCATTAAGTCAAAGACTCGTGGTTTTTATGGTTGTGTACAAGGCGGTACTCTTTCACTTGAATTACAATTTTAGTTACTAATCATTAAAATAACTTTTGTTCAAAAATAGATGTCGCATTAAAAAAAATTTGTAAATATATTAATAAAAAGCACTCGCAAACAACTACAAAAGTAACTTTTGCATTTCAATATAAATGTATATGTAAAGGAATAAAGAAAGCCACAAAATAACGTTAATATCTTTATTTTTCAAGATACTTTACTTAAGAAAATGGGTTGCAGACGCACCCCACTTTTAGATGCTTTGCTTTAGAGTGTGTTGCTGGTACAGCAGTTTTAAGGGTAACAATACAGTACTGTAGCATTAATTTTGTTTACTATTCTTTAGTTTTGCAGATTTTTATTAGGGTGTGATTCGTTTCAAGGCAATATACATTTTACGGCGATGGTCTTGAACATAACATAGCCTGCCATATTAGATACATATCGCTGTATTGCCTTAGAAGGAAATACTTATCATAGGCATAGTGAAAGCAAAGTTATATTAATTTCCATCAGATGGAAACAACATGGTGGCCGACGGTGGTAGCCCTACTCTACGACCTAACTGGGATCCCCATCAGCTACTTCCATGACAGTTACACTACAGAACTTAGTGAAGGGAGCAGAGTGATTCTTGTCATCGCGATACTGGCCCCGCTGATAACGGTCATCGTATTGACCACCAGGAAACACATCAAGAGCTACATGTACTTTGGTAAGGGCTGACGCTGTGTGTTAAGGCGCTTAAGTTGCATTGCACAAAGCACATAGTTAAATTACAATTCGAGAATGGTGTACATTTTAGTGTTTATAATGGGTATGCAAAGTTCCAAAAACTAAGACCTTGCTTTAAAAAAAATAATAAACAGCCTTGGTAATTTTAAAGCTTTATACATACATAGCTTTACAAATATTGACTGGTAACACTTCCCCTTTTCCTCTGCTGAGTATAAACACTTAATATACTATTTGTGTTTGGGCAGCATTGACTTGTATTTCAAAACTACCTTTTCCTTGTTTTCTATTCTAATAGACAAGTGCTTCCACAGACATTTTTAATTTACATCTTGGCAGGAAGATTCATACAGGTCATTTTCTTGAATAAAATAAATAGATTAAGTTTTAAGGCATTTAACAAAAATATGATTTAAACTACGCCAAGACCGGAAAGATAATTTTGGGGCAATGAACGGCAGGTTTTTGAATTATTTAAGAATTCATGGTTTTTCTTTCTTAAACTCACAGAATAAAATAAAAATACTTGAATAAGGGGAAATCATACCGTGACATGCTGCTAGTTCATTCAGGCACTATACCTCATAAAAGAACGTTATTTGAAACTTATAATAAAAGTGTACAACTAATGTATGCAGGGTTCGCGATGCTCTCCTTTTCCTCCATCATTGATCTCCTGCTGGCGCTGGAAGGGGACGGGATCATACAAGGCTTCATGGGACTCTATCTTAAAAAAGGGGAGCCCTACCTACACTCGGCATGGGGCTCTGTTGTTTCTTACTGGGACGGAGTCGTCTTCTTCGCGTGCTATGTCGTCATGGCTTTCAAATCGAGCAATGGGTAAGTTATACATAGGTTTGAAAATAAAGCATTGTAACTGTTTACTATGAAGTAGGTCGTTATGATATAAAATGTAGTGTTACTACTCCCTAGATGCTCACCTCTAGTTTGGGCAATCTGGTCGAGCAGTTCTTCAGAATTGTCTTAGGAAAGTGAGTAGGCTATGATCGAATCAGACAGTTGTAACTTGGGTTTGATGTTTATTGTACTTGTAGAGGTAGTAGATAAGACAATATTGTGGTAATGCTAGTCCAACAATAGATAATAATTATTTAGATAGATGAACTAAGTGTCAGCAGTTTATGGTTGGCAAACATGGAGTCAGTTACTTTTTTTTTTTTAGCACCACCAGGTTTTACTACCTGTTTGGGTTTTACGCTTATGTACTAATTATGCTAATGGTTTTAATGATTAGTAAAGGTTATATTTTAGGAAATGTACCCACATTTGCATAGAGGGAGAATGGATAACCATTCTGGAAAAACCACCCTCAGTACACCAGAACGAGATCCAAACCTCAGTCTTCCCGTCTTCAGCTGTCTAATCTACTGCGAAAGTAGTGCATAAATCATGCAACCATCGAAGTGGGTGTCAGTTACTTTAACTATCTGGCTTTCCTTCTAAACGTTCTTATTCGTGGCTAACTTACACCAATCGGCTGGTATTGACGTTTGCCTATGGCACTATAAACTAAGTCCAAACGTATCCATTACAATATTCAACATTCCTCAACCCTAATACATTATTGTAGCAAGTACATATGTGTATAACTTAAAAGGTTAGAGAAAAAGAGATCATGCTAAAAACATGTTCGTGCTGTCACACTGGTGTACACATGGTCTAAGATGTCAAATTCTTAATATACTGGAATGCAAGTGACAGGGAATTCAAAGTACAAATCTTGAATAGGTGTATTGAGGGTGGTTTTCCTTACCTCTCTCATGCTAATGTATAAGTCATTCACGAGCTAAGTTTACCTGAATGACAGCTCGAAATGTTACTAGAAGTAATCCCTAATATATCACTACGCCAACAGCTGACATCTATCACTTTGGATGACTGTAATGAAAACAGATGGTAATATATTAATGTGATAGTTAACCACAGTAATTTAGGCCAATATTATTTATATATTTATTTAAGGTCGGACACAAAGTTTATTTATAGTTTTATTCCCCTTAAAAAAATATTAACACCACTTTCACAAAAACTTCTAACGAACATAGCTTCAAAATGGCGACTGACGAATCTAAACCATATGATTGAACATAACGGTAAACAAGTTTTTTACAATGATGCAGACACGCAGTTGATGAAAATATTTTATTCAGTTAAATATATCAAAATACAATAAAATAGTTTATTGTATGTAAAAAAATAACAATTTTCTCTTTTCCAAGTAAATATGATGCCTGTATTAAAAGGTGCGTGGTGTGTGCACTATATTACACACAATCAGTAACGTTCCAAAACAAAAAATAAGTACTTTTAATTATGTTTAAAATATTGTTTCGAGTTGGATAAAAAGAAATTATTTAAAAAAATGAAATAGTATGAGAAAACTTAAGTTTATGTTATTTTAAATGTAATATATAACAGGTAATTAAAGATCTTTACATTTATAACAAAACTGTGATCTTTTACAAGTGTTGGCAACCCAAAACCTAAACATATGATTTTTGAACTGTCATCCAGGTAAAAACCTATCGTGAACGGAATATAGATGCATTTCCTCCTAGTTACCCTCACAAACCTAACACTGATATTAAGTTCTTAAAAACATTGGTGTTGAATGTGCTGGTTAAAATAAAAAAATCTTAATTTATGAGAATGATAGCTTTAGGGCCAGTTTCATAGTCAAATTTAGTACGCCTCAAGTGCGGCGCTACACTAAGTACAAGACGACACCTACCTAAACCAGAATGGAATGGGCCAGTTTCCTATGCGAGAACGGCCCATTCCATTCGAGTTTAGGTAGGTGTCGTCATGTACTTAGTGTAGCGCCGCACTTGAGGCATACTAGGTCTGACTATGAAACTGGCCCTTAGTCTTAAAAGTAAGTGAACTGAGTTTTACTCGTCCCTTTGTTTTTTTCGCATTTCAACTCAAATCTCATTCAAAGGTTATAAAACAAAATTCTCTAGACCTGGCTGACTTATATGGTAATCAGCATCATTATAAATTGTTTCCAGCAAGGTCAGTTTAGTAAAATGCCTCCTTCTCCCTGTGTCCTTCAATATTCTTCTCTTATTGCCTGCATAATTGCTGTTATCTGTGTCTATATCATCTTCCTTTGTCTTCCTTGCGATCTTTCCCTCCAAACTTCATCCCCATCATTCTCCTAGGGCATCCTCATTACATGCCCATACCATCTTACCCTTCCTCTCCTATCTCATGTACGTCCTCTATTCCAACTCTTGCCCTAATCCTATTTCTCCTGGTGACAGCTATCTTGCTCCCGAAAGACTTCATTCCCATAACCTCAACCATCCTCCAACACAAAATACTATAGAATTTCGTTAAAAAAACAACCCCACATATATTTGTTTATTAAAGTGTAAACTAATTTATTGCTCTCAGAAAATCAGTCCTATGTGATTTGTTTTTCTAGAATGAGCTACCGGACTCTGGGTCTTCACTACTCGTCAGCTATTCTAAACAGCATGTTGGTGCTCCTTCTAGGCGCCTGCCTCAGCCAATCGGGAATCACAGGGCTTACTGCCCTTAATATCCCCTACGTTGTATTCCCTATGGTGGTCGCAATCAAGTGTTTAACAGAGAAACCAAAGAATCGACCAGTGTCCATGCAGCCAGGCTGGGTCGATACACTCCTGGCGGTGTTACTGCTAGAGGCAGCGGTGGTGGCTTTGATCAAGGGACTGGTAATAATACTAAATAGTTTATTTAGGCAATTAATATTTCTAATGACACTATATAGTCTTACAAGGAAACCTTTTTTTGAGATACATTTTGTTTTATATAGAAGAAGGTAAATAAAAACAAGGATAGGAACAAATAATAATAATAATAATTATTATTATTGTTATTATTAGCACCGCGTCTTACTACCCTTTCGGGCTGTACGCATTTACGCTAATGTGTAATGGTAGGGTGATTGTGAGATGAAATGAAGAACCTACAGCTTAACGTGGAATCCGAACCCCGGTGGAGGCCTGGTATTCTCCACATTCACAAGATGTCTTGTCAGAGGTGAAGGAAGGGTTTGGTAATCAGATAAATCTATGCCGGGACCGAGGATTGAACCCCGGCCGCCAGCATAGAAGTCTGACACCTTACCCCTAGACCGCCAGGTAACCGATGATAGTAACAAATAAAGTTAAAGAAAGCAATAGAGTTTTGACAATGAAAAGAGGAAAACAGGCCACACTCTACATTGCTGCCACTGGACAAAGAAACAATGAGCGTGTCTATCTNAGAAGTTGTGTTTTGCATTTAACATCATTTAACATACCCTCTTGGTGAGTTACAATAGAATTAAATCTAGGCCGATGGATTAAGCGGCAACGATTGATTTGTTTTTCAAGATGCGGCTATTTCCTCATCTAGTAGTGACAGTGGGAATTGTGAACTTAATTTCTCTTCCCATTTTAAAAGCCATATTGTTTTTGTTCTCTTTTACTTGTTTGTATACTTCTTACCTGTAACTTATTTCATAAACACAAACATTATTATGTGAAGTGTGGGTTTGTCAGGAGAAACACAAGAGCAAGGTGAATGCGATTAGAATGAGATATCTAAGAAATGTATGTGGGAAAACTCGTATGGACAGAGTCAGTAATGAAAGGGAATCCAATAGGTCAATGTAAAAGAAGCGTGTTATGTTGGTTTGGGCATGTTGAGAGGATGAGTGTGGATCGAGGGACGAAGCAAATATCTGAAGGTAGAGTGGGGGAATCAAAAGGAAGGGGGAGGTCATTTAAGACTTAGTTAAATGTTGTTGACGAATGTGTAAAAAGATAGACCTTAAGAGTTTTAAGAATAGAGCATGTATGACCCACTTTATGGATGTTGTTGAGGCGAAGGAAGTATGCAAGGATAGGGAAGTGTTGAGAAAGTTAGAGTAAATGTATTAAATATGGTGTTGTTTTTTGAGCTATATACACATAAGGGAATGGCATGATTAGGTATGTAAATGAATACATGCATGATAATATGAATTCAAATCAATAACATGGTTGGTCAATTACTTGCGTTTACCTAGAATCTGAGTAGATGTGTCAGTTTTTACTTTATATAACATTCTGTTCTACAAATAAATTTTGCATTATTTAATCTGAAATAAACATATGTTTTGTAGCCGGAAGCAAATGAAATTATTAAAAAAGAACATGTCAAAATATCGATAATTTAATTTTATTGGGCCGTAAGTTTGATATCACTATTTAGCAACAATTTTTTCTGTATATATATTTAATCACAACTAATCATAGAGAATCTACACTAACACTTATCACAAGGTCCAATGTTTGGTTTTTAAAACATTAGTTAGCTGGCATTTTAGTAAATTGACTCAGTCACAGGCCTGAAAACATTTGATGATGATGATGATGAGCTGACTGTTAATATTTTAATATTATTCTTGATTCTCTCTGCTTAGGCATCACTTCGTGGCGAACAAAGCATCGTGGCGTGGTACCGAGAATTGGCCGAGCCAATCATTAACCAGAATGAACCAGCACCCTTTGCAGCTCTTCAGGGCTTAGTATCTCTGTTCTACTTCCTACCAGCTTACATTGTTGTGGCTGGGGGACTGGTTATGAACCCAGGACAGCCTTGGCTTCATGATCTAACAATCCTTTTGGCTGGGGCTACATCACATGTGAGTTGTTTTTTTTGTCATCACATCTTGCTACTTTTTCTGGTTATATGCTTATGTAATAGTTACACTAATTGGTTAAGGATGAGGATGGTTGGATTTAGAGGAAGTGTACCTGCATTTGCATGGAGGGGGAGTAAAAAACAATCTAGGAAAAACCATCCCCGGTACACCCGACCGGGATGAAACCACAATCGGGCCATCATCTGCAGTCTAGTTTATTGCTAAACTAGCACCTTAGACTATGTGGTTACCATCGCGGGTTTCTCATGTGAGTTGTGTTCCAACAATGCTCATCACCAAAGATATTTGATCAATGCAGTCATTTCATACAACTATTTTTTTATGTATTTAAAAATAAATTCTTCCATTTCCAGGCAGGTATAACTATCGTCGGCATGAGCTACCATAGACTGACAAACCCGGAACATGAGGCCCCAAAGTTAACCAACCACTCGGCATTTATAGCGTTCTGGGCGGCAAACCTCCTGACATCTCTTGTGCCGCAGTTGGTAGCGATAAGGCTGTGTTATATCAAAAGTGATGATGAAGGAAAAGTGATCAAACCCGCAAAATCAACAAACATCATCAAACAAGTAAAATCTGTAAGCAGCATCAAACCTGGCAAGTCAGCAAAACTATCCCCCGACAATACAAGCAAAAAGGACAGGACAATTAGTAACGGTAAAACAAAGACTAAGAAAAATAAGTTAAAAGAGAACTAAAAGTGTTTAATATCAGTGGCAAATAAACTATGACGAGATACTTATTAATTGTAGGAAGAACCAATAAAAGTTTAACTCTCTCCATGTTAAATTATTTTGGGTTTACACGATAGCATTTATTTCAACGAATCATTCTTGTTATTATGGGATTTCACCTAAACTTTAAAATACATCAGTACACAACAAATAATTTATATTTTTTAATTCATATGTAACACAAACTGAAATGTGATAATTGGCCACAGGATCAATCCTGGATATCTTAACAATTTTTTTAAAACATCTATTACTGTTTTCAGTCTGTGGCCTGGGACATGTTTATTTATTCAAGCCTTTACTTTCCACTTTCACTACCGGCTAGCTAGGCCTGTCCTAGCCTCACATGCCTTATAATATAACTTAAGACTAGAACAAACACAACATCCAGTCCCTGGCCATTAATTCATCAATTTGAAAGGGTAAACCCGCATTTCACCAATGATAAATTTTTCAGCCATGTCGAAAATTGAACCCGAGACCCTTAGCTCAGTAGACAGACATGTTACCGACTGAGCTGAGGGGTCGGATCCTCATCTAGATATAATCTTCTTTAGATTGAAAAAAGACACCTGAAAACAGGGATTTAACCCAGGACCTTTGGCGTAATACGCCAATGCTCTTACCACTTATCTATCCGGTCGTTGTCCCATGCCCGGGGTAATTTATTCCCTCATATTTTAAGGCAGAGTCTCTGATGGATGTGGTTAAACATTTATCAAACATAGTTACAAGTTGAAAACGCAGCAATTACTTCATGTTTACATATAGTTTGTGTTTTAATGCATTATCTCGCTAAATAACTTGTAACGTTTCTTAATCCAATGCATAACATTTAATTTCGTATATTTGTGCAATACTTGGGGGTGGTGTGGATATCAATATTCTGGGTATGACCAATCCTTGCCACAATTCACAACACATGGAACACTTGATAGTTCTTCATGAGTGCAATCTTGCAGAGATTTATGAATATGTAAACTAACTTGTAAACTAACTTTTCTCATTCCAAGTCTTCCGCTGTGTATTTCTTTTCTATAATCTCTATGTGTATTCATCAATGTGATCTAAGGTCCAGCTACTTTAGGAGTGGTGGTAGCTGATAGCTAGCAGAAGATTTTTTATTGCAAACATTGGTTGAAAGTAAATAATGTTAGCGTAACTTATGTAGAAATAATTATTTTCTTAGTAATACAGTCAAATCTTGGAAACTCAATCGACCTAGTGTGGACTTGGATGGTGTTGAGTTATTGAAATGTTGAATTTTACGAATAAACTTGCATAAGCTGCATGTTAACTAAACAAAGATGAATCACAGTACAGTAACAGTAATATATGAACAATACAATATATTACATGTTAATATAATGGTGTGTATACAGAAATGCAGTACAGTGCTGTACATATAATATTATATTGATTCAAATAACACGTTACTGAATTGGAAAACTAACAAACACAGCACTTGTAAAAACACCACAGCACGACTGTTCCACTCGACTTACACAAATAAAATGAGAGGTTATACAGATGAATGACCTTGGATTGTGATGACTGGCGCTGACAACTGTGTGCGTGTCGAGTTCTAAGGTATGTCAAGTTATTTAGTGTCGAGTTTCCGAGACCCTACTATATTATCAATCAAATGTGTTAATAAACACTTCCCTAAGGATTACTGTATAATTGGCTATCTCGTAACTTAGTGAAAGAACAAAGAATATTTTAAAAAAAAATGTTTTTTGTTTTGCAGTTGTGGCAACAGGAGATAACATAATGAAAATAGTAAATTAAAATGTCTTATATTTATACTTGTATCTTCTTATAATTGACCACCAAAAGAAATGTTTTTGTACAACTTATAGAACGAACCATACAAAATATTAGTTTCAAAATAAAACATTTTTATTTTGTAAACACATGCACATTAATAAAACCGAACACAGTTTGTACTATGTCGTCATAAACATTACTTCATCTGGTCTGGTTTCGCCATCTTAATTTGTGAAGAGAAAACAGGCTTTTAGAGGCTTTCGTTTGTAAAACTTTTTTTTAGGAGTGAACTATAGAAAAAAAACACCCAACAGTAATTTTCATAAGTTTGTATTTTGATAGTGTAAAAACTCTAAAAAGGAAATTAGTTGAAAACAAATGGTTTGTTGTGAAAGCCTTGACAACCAAGCGTAACATATTATTTCACTAGAATGAGAACATTCCCTTCTTATAGAAGAGTATACTCAGATAAATATTAGTTTGGTGATTTTTCTTGTACAACTTTGCAAAAATGATAAATAGTTGTGGCATACTTCACATGTGAATCCTATTAAAGGTGTGGCACTAAAGGTGCTAAGGAAATTTCCAGTTAGTACTGGTTCACATTTTATTTGACCTGTTATGACACTTCAAAAGTTACTCATAAATCATTGTGTGTTTATGATCCTTGCAAAAATTACTTTATCGAAGTAATAATACATCTATTTGCATAGCAGATGAATCTGAAGATGTTAAAAAAAATGCAAATATCAGAAAAGACCAAAGTTACCGCGAACAGATTATAAAAGAACTAGGGCAGGGGTTCTTAACCTTTCTATAATTACAGACCCCAATGGATTGATCAATATGTCCTCATACCCTCTCAAACAAACTTTAAAATTATCATCGTCATCACCAATCCGCTTAAGTACCAGAATGACTTTAAAATATGTAAATATCTTGGTTTTACTTTGTATATGGATAGTTAGGAATAGAACAGTTGAAAGAAAATAATAAATATTTTATCATATCTATTATAGAAAGCGGCAAACTCAAATCGACAATTCGTATTGATAACGATGACAACTTTTTTTAAAATTATTGTTCAGAGATCAAGTTTCATACTCCCATCATTTGGCTCCTATATCTATAAGGGGTATGGATATTCCCAGCTAAGAACCACTGCACTAGAGTGTGCAAAAGCATTTTTCCAGAAAGGTCCATCCAGTGGTGGAATATCCTTTTAGAACTTGTGTAAATGTGTTTAAAAAGTTTCAAACTAAGCTTGAAAAAAATCACAGTACATACAAAATGAAAGATAATGGCAGACATCTAAACTTTCACGTTGTGAATACCTTCTGTGATCTTCTCAGTTATTTTTGTGCTAGGCTTCTTTTCTCGATATCCAAATATTGAGCTTCCGACTCTAACATTTGTACTACCCAGCTCAATCTAAAGAGGAATAAATAACAAAATACAGTATTTTTCAAAACATACTTGAATATCAAAAGATAAAAAATTATCCTAATTTAAGGATTGTTTAGTCCCATCAGACCTTTAGGAAATGGTATTTTAACTGAATTAACAGTAAAGCAGTTATTTTAAACATGTGCCAATTAAAATTTTTGAAAATAATTTCAACTTAATTTACTGACAGCTAGCAAAAGTTACCAGATCTACTTTCATGTATCTATTCGCCAAACCATATGATCTGCAAGATCACGACCATATATTGGGCTGCTGTCACTTATGATAGTCAAAACTTTCACTACAAACAATTAGTTTTTAGTTATGTTTTTCTTTTAACTGTGTTCACATCTTCTGCTAGCTGTCAGTTACCACCACTCCTATGGCAAATGGACTTACTCATCCTTCATACTTCGTTATGCCAGGATTACAATCAACTTAATGTTCACTTAGCAAAAAGAAACTAGTGTTCAATCAGGATTCATGTAACATAACTCAAGCAAAACACAAACAATGAATTTGAATTGTTTTAAAACAAAATGTTCACTTAAATTAAACTCTAGCACTGGGGGCTGATTAGGCTACAAGTGCTTGCAATAGATGTTTACTGGAGTTATAAAATTAATTGTGAATAGAGGCTATATATAGTGTTTTAGTGTTAAAAGAGATGCAGACAAACTAGGTATACTGAAGAAGTCATCTAAATACTATAAAACAGCAAATAAAGAAGTACTAAATACCTTCTTCGGTGACTGTTTGGTCTAAAGTGTCTCTCGCAATATACACTAAAGCTCCACTTTACAGCGTTCAGTTGTTTTCAATTATATACTTGTTCACTATGGTTGGCGCTTGTCTCACTCTTCTGGTATTTTTCAGCATGACACACGCAGTGAATGGCTTTCACCACCATTTTATGTCGGTAATTTAGTCTGAACCCTGGAAGGTATGTGAAAATACCTCTCCTGGCAAAATTGGTAGGTAATTTACCCTCAATCATAGAACTTTAGAGATACAAGTAATCAGCCTTGGTGACACAACTTAAAAGAATGTTTATACTTTCCACAAGTTATATTTTTTATAATGAATTTGTATGATAAATATATAGTAATAAAGATACAGAATCAATGAAAAATAACAAACAAATATTATGTTGATGAAAATTAATTGGAAATAAAGATAATTGCAGTTACCTAACATTATTAAAAATTAAGATGATAAAACCCAAAAACAAAATATTTTTTTAGAATGTAGACAAACGTTAACATTCATTCAACCACAAAACATTTTCAATTTTTGCATTTCATGTTCTAACACTTCTGCCTCTTCCTTTGCTTTCTGCAAAACTGTTCTTCTTTTCACTTCTAATTTTATTATTTCTTCAGATGCTGTTTTTATTTTTTGACTTAGATCTAATTCAATCTTTTTCTTCTTTTCAAGCACTTATTTCCTTTTTCCTGATGCATTCCTCACAGCATAAATATTTTTTTTTAATGGTCGTATTTAGAAGTCCCCCGGCTGCAGTGACTGCATCATAAGTTACAAGTTGAGCAATAAGCCTGTCCTCATATAGATTTTCAACCAGACATTCTTTATTCACAGAAAAAATTCACTCAATGGCTGCATTGCTATGGAAGAGACCAATAATTTTTTTAGTGAAATATTGTAGTTCCTGGGATGTATTTAATCTGGAAAAAATATTCATGAAGGACTTATCAAGCTGGTCACCACTTGAAGTGAACTGTTTAAGGTAGTCTTTATCTTCTTGCTTTGATACAAAGTCCAAGTAGTCTCTTTTTACAACATCAGCTTGCATGCTAGATAGTTGTTTCTTGTCTAATAGGACTTCTAATGCAGAAGTTATCCTATAGGTCCTAACAGATGGATTGAGCACGACTGCGGGAGAGAGACAACTAGCACCCTTGAGAATCTTGTAGGAGAGAGGACACTCATGTAAAAGTTTGTTGCAGAGATCAACTAGCCGTGTTGGCATTGCCTTATAATATGAATGAAAAATGACCCTGAGACAGCTATTATCCCTGGATAGCTCAGTGATAGAGCATTGGAGCACTAGGCCAAAGGTGCTGGGTTCAATTCCTGTGTCTAGATGTCAGTTTTCAATTTATTTTATCATGTTGATGTTGCTTGCAACATGATTGACTGGCATGAACACATGGTGCTCTTCAGGTAACGTGAAAGTTCTCGCTTCCAAAGACAACTCTTGTGTTAAGTGAACGCTAACGTTGGATCATAATCCTGGCATCAGGACTAAGAAACTTTGCCCTGACCAAGATACAAACCAACAAAGTCTCAAAATAAATGTATTTACTCACCGCTTGTTCAAAGTCATCAGACATGCCCATGGACAATTCCACTTGGGCCGCGCAGAGTCCAAGGGATTTACAAACCTCTTCTCGCACTTGCACCAAGGACTGTGCAAAAGGAACATGACCTTGTAAACATTATTAAGGTCACAATGAACAATTACAAAGCATTACTTATATTACATTTGTGTACTCTGTGGAATAACTAGGGTGAGGCAGTTGGTTTGGGGCAAATGCTGTGGACGCGAAATTTGGAGAGGCACCTTTTTATGGTTAAAAATTCTAAAATTTGGCAGATTTTAGCTTTAGGAGACATTTTCGATTGTAAGATGCTTATGAAAATCCGAACAAATGTTCAGATTTGAAAAGCTCAATTTTATAGTTGTGTATGGAGATAAAATTAGTTTTCCAAACTTAAAAGTTGCTGTTTAGATAATTATTACTATAATTTCAATTTTCAACTATGAGCAATATTTAGCAAGTTAAAACAATATCAGTATTTGAAATCTTCAGTGGGACAAGAGAAACTTGCTGCTTTAGCCTTGATCAGCGATGTATATGAGGAAACTGAAATAATACATTTTTACATTATTGATATTTTGCAATTTCAGCTAAAGTTAAAAAATAAATTTTTATTGTGAAGCTACAAATAATGTTTTTTAAATATAAGTAACAATTTTTTTATGTATATAGTTTATTTGACCTAGGTGCCACTAGCCCTATTCACACCTCTGTGCGTACTTACCAAAAAATCTGGGTTCAGACCCTGCGACGTATCGTAACCATATTTGCCGATAGTCATGATGCCTACAAATTCCAGGGACTTACAGTTCTCCAACACAAACTTTACGAGACTTGCTACTTCTGCAGGACTACATCCATTCTTTTCTGAAATAAAAATAATCACATGAGTGAAAAACGTGTTTTGAGAAATAAATTTTTAACAAATCGAGATACAAAACTATAGTAGGATTTTGGTAGGGTGAATCTTTTAGAAAATACAAACATATTTTGCTTTAGTCAGTATTGATAAGATTTTATTATATTTTGAGTGTAGCCTAATTTTATAGAAATTGATTATATCTATCTAAAGTGAGTGATAGCTGCAGATCACATGACTTGACAGCTGTAAATGTGAAAGTAACTTTTTTTAGATGTAAAATAAAGTTCTTTCTAAGAAAATTAGATTATGCCTGTATATAATATACAGTTTTACAAAAATACAGGTTGTGCTCAGATCTAATTCAAAGAATTATGTCCTCGCCTTGTAGCTTGTTGACGATCCTTATGGCCGCCACATTACTATTAACTAACATGTTATCAGTCTACAATATTTCAAACTAGTTATTAAAACAACTCATTCAGATGATTTAAATTATGCAGCACTAAGTTAAAATAAAAAAATTCTTCTGAAGATAATAAAAAGTAACCTGTTTCAGTGGCCGCATGATCTGAGGCGTCATTCTCGCAAAAGACTAAGCTATCAATGAATGTGAAATCGAGGTTCAAATCCTGGTCGGGTGTACTGAGGGTAGTTTTTCCAAAATGGTGTTCCACTAGTCATTCACACAAATGTGGGTATACTTCCTCTAGATTCAACCTTATTCATCTCTAACTCATTAGTGTAATTAGTAGATATGCATATAACCTGAACAAGTAGTAAAAAAAAGTGCTAAAAATAAATCCATAGGCCCTAATAGTTTTCACAAGCTTCAAAGCAACAGAAATTTTTTTAAATTTTATTATGAAAATATGAATTTTTAAATTGCCACACATGGTTATTAAATCAGAAACTAAAGAACTACCAGTTTTGTACTAATGTATGAGGCCACTAAGGGTGGCCTTGTGTCAATGAGCTCAACTGCTGTGCTAAGCTGTGACCTTGAGTTAAGAATTCAGGTTCAATTCTGGCTGCACATTCTTGGGATTGTTTTCCATATTGTGGTTTACACTTAAAAAAAAAAAACATTCTCTTTCTGGGTATATGCTGGTGCATTCAATTAAAATTCACATTCTTTATTCTGTGTCATTAAATGAGTGTAAGTTGCTTATAGGCGTAAGATTACTACAAAAGTAAGTGTAAGGAGCTATTGTTTTCATCCTCCAAGCAAGGACAAAGACTAACAGAGATTGTGTCATGAGAGAAAGAGACTTTTATTATATAAAGTTAAAACACAGCTTATATGAAACCTTTCTCACATCTTCCTACTGACGTCGCAACAAAACAGGGTGACAATGTCCGCCTCCTAACCAAAATATTGGGAGCATCATAAACCGTTTGAACAGAGTCCAACAAACAAAGATAAATTGCTCAGTCTCATCTTTTTATTATTTTTAAGATTCCTGTTTCCCTGACTGTCAGTCTATTATCATACCTTCCTCCCCACTTGTGTTGACTTGAACCATGACTCTCAACTTCTCGTCTGCCTTTCTCGACTTGAGCCAGGCTGTGTTTAGTGATGAGGCGACTTTCTCGGACTCGACCGTTTCTACTAAATATAAGTTTGGTGCGCTCACTATCTTGTTCACTTTGTTCCGTTGAAGGAGCCCTATAAAATGCCAACATATTTCTGGGCACTTCTCAAGAATCTAGGAAAAGGGAAAGAAGAAAAGGATGATTTTATACTGGGACATAGTTCAAGAAATTTATTCTGCAAACTTAAAATAGGGGCTTGAGTGCTCTAGCACAGTATTACTTAACCTAGGGTACCTATACCTCTAGGGGTACATGAAGATGTCTTAGCAGATTCATAAAATTTAAAAATCTTATTTAAACAATTTAATGATAAACACTCAATAAACAGAGACAAATTCATGGTTATCACCAAGATACCTGAACATAATCACATGTGATCTGTAAGCACCATTTTATCTCTCTCTCTCTTAGATGTAGATTATAGAATATTTATATATATCTTAAGGTGACCTGGTGGTCTAGGGGTAAGGTGTCAGACTTCTGTGCTGGCGGCCGGGGTTCAATCCTCGGTCCCGGCACAGATTTATCTGATTACCAAACCCTTCCTTCACCTCTGACAAGACATCTTGTGATTGTGGGGAATGCCAGGCCTCCACCGTGGTTCGGGTTCCACGTTAAACTGTAGGTCCTCCATTTCATCTCACAATCACCCTACCATTGCACATTAGCGTAAGTGTGTATAACCCGAACAAGTAGTAAGACGCGGTGCTAATAATAATATATATATATAAAACTTAACTCACATTATGTGCCAAAAACTTTGGGGAAATAAATTTGAAGAAAAATTATATCTAGAGGTATGAGAACAAACAAGGCTGAATACAAATGTTCTAGTATATTGTTATAATATGCCCTAAAATCAAGCTAGGTAAGCCTATAAATAATTTGGAAGTCCTTTCTTTGCAATATATATGGAATTTTTTTGGTATTTATTTATTTATTTATTTATTCGGAATATTTAACGTGCATTTTTTGAATAGACTGATTAGCCTATATTCGCATACAAGAATTTCTATGAGCAAGAGCAAAAGGGGCTACTAATTTTGCCAAGAAAGGTATTTTCAAATAGGCCTCAACATGAGACCAACGGCTTTACTTTTCCTCTGAAGGAAGCTGGGCTACGAATTTTTACCGCTAAAGAAAAATCTGTTGACCTTGGCTGGGTTTGAACCCAACAATATCGGGTCTTGAGACAAGCACTTTACTCCCAAGACCTCTGATGTTGACAATATATATGAAAAAAAGTTGTTAGCCTATATATGAATGATTTTTACCTCAGGGTCATGAGCTTTATCAACAAGCTCCTGAACATAGTTCTCACCAAAATGACGCTGTCCCGCATTGTATGAATCTATAATTAATTCCTTTGGTTTGGTTTTACTTACTGCCACCAGTCTCGGCTTACATTTTTGAAGATTCTGAAATAAAAAAATATATATAAATTCTTAAATAAAATAAATGCTAATCTTTTACTAGGCTATAGTTTCAAAGTCCCAAGACCTAGCTCGGAAAGAGTTCCATCAAACACATCCTTTTATATAACTGCATCAAACACATCCTTTTATATAACTGATTTGATTTAAATATTTCTTTGATCCCAACAATTCCACCGTCAGCCGTAAAGCCTAGACAGCACTAAAGAGGCGTACTACAGAAATGATTAAAGGTAATTCCTGTTGCTTTCCTGATTGGGCCAGAAGGTAGGCCTACTATTGCACATTAGTTTGTCAAGCCCACCGAAATACAAACACCAACTGAGCCTACAAGTGACACCTTCACACCATTCTACAAATCATTTTTAAACTTATGGAAAATCAACCAATAAAAAAATTGTTTTGATTTTTTAGACTTACTATTGGTCTCTTTGAGCTTGCAACTTCAATTCTTTCCCACACATGCTTTAGTCCTTTAACTACATCTATTTCAGACATTATTTTTCGTATCATTTGCACCTAAAAACCATAGTGTATAGTAATGATTACGTTACGTTACGCAATAAGGCTTGTCTTACATAACCTCTTTAATGAAATACCTTCATTACCATTACCTTTTATACCTAAAACAGCTGTTTTCAGAGATGAAAGGATTATTTGCTATAGTCAAGCTTGCCAACTTGAACCACTACTTTCAACCAGTTCAACTTCTGGCTTGCTCGCTAAAACTGCTACAGTAGTAGGCATATTTCAAAGTAAATAAACTGTATCAGATGAAATTAAGTAATGCACAGTGTTTAGACGTAGGTTGCGCTAGTGAAAACGAATGAGAACAAATAATATATTTCTGTAAAAGTGTATTTTATTTTATCTATGCTCTTTGGTGAAATGTGATGTTCTTTTTTCCCCACCATATCTCTCTAACATTGTGTATTATTTTATTTGGTTTCTGACATATCTTACGAAAAGCTCCATCTACAGACTCCGTATCCGTAAGGTGCGTAGTACTCCGTAAGAGATCGACTCCACAGTAACGAATTGAACTGTCTACAGAGTCCTTATCCTTAGTAAGGAACATTATGGAAACAGGGACTATAATGATGCGGAGTTTACGGACTCTGTAGATGGGGCTTTATTTCCTAACTATAATTTAAATAAAGAAGAGCGACAGTCTATGTGGTTCATCATACCATTTATTTCTCTCTATGTAAACAATAGTTCTGTATTCACTTACAAACAACCGAAAATATGAAGAGAACTATCAATTAATACTCACCATCAAGGCCGTAGTCGGGGTGGTGGGGGGTGGTGGGACCAAAATATATGTGGCTTTATTTATGTTTCAAACACTATCAAAATTAGGGTACAAATAGAAATTAGGGGGCTGTGTTAACACAAAAAGCACTTCAGATAGATTCTATAGGTGTTATTTATAATTGTTTCTCGCCTTCGGCAGTTATGATGTTATGTTGTCATAAAAATCAACTAAAAGAGCTTCTATAGGTGTTTAATATTTAGAATTTTTACCTTGCCTTCAAAGGTTAGGGGGTTATGTGATCATAAAAAACATTTCAGAGAGCACTTCTAGAGGTGCTTAATATTTAGAATTTTTCATAGCCTTCAGCAGTTAGGGGCCTATGTTACCATAAAAAGCACTTCAAATAGCTTCTAGTATTTAGAAGTTTTCCTTGCCTTTAGCAGCTATGGTGTTACCATAAACAAACACTTTAGATAGCTTCTAGAACTTTTTACCATTTATATTTTTTTCTAGCCTCCAATATTTGGGGGATGTTCCCCCCCCCCTTGAAATTATTGGCTTGCTACGGCCTTGCTCACCGTTTTTAAATTGCAGTCCCTCTCAACTTCCTTTGTACCGAGAAGGGTGACATTGAGGCTTTATAGATGTACTAAAGTGGTTTCTTTTTTACACTTTTAGTCGGTATTTTATCGCAAGATTGTAAAACATTTGGTTCGAAGTGGCGTTTTCAAAAAGTCACCCACCGAGTTAAAAAAAAGTTTTTTTTTTTGTTATTTGAGGTATTTAACATGCAATCTATGAACCGGCTGAATGTATCACCACACAAGAATTTCTATGAGCAAGAACAAAAGAGCCTATGAATTTTGTCGGGAAAGGTATTTTCACACACCTTCCAGGGTTCTTTTAAATGCCACAGTCGACACGGGACCGACGGATTCACTTCCCCTCCGATGGAGGTTGTGCTACGAATTTCGTATCGCTCAAGAGAGATCCGTCGACCTCAGCTAGGTGTGAACCCACAAATATCGGGTCCTTTTACCCCAAGACCAACGAGGTCGACTCTTTTAGCTGTCGTTGCCAAGTTTAGATTACGATATGTCGCACCAGTGGCAAATATTTTCCCAAAAGTAACATAAGAGAGTCGATAAAACAATCCGGATAGGATTAACCTTGTGTATTTAAAGTGCGGAAAGCAATAACTTTAGATATTCCTTCTGTGCTGGCGGCCGGGGTTCAATCCTCGGTCCCGGCACAGATTCAACTGATTACCAAACCCTTCCTTCACCTCTGACAAGACATCTTGTGAATGTGGGGAATGCCAGGCCTCCATCGTGGTTCGGATTCCACAGTTAAACTGTAGGTCCTTCATTTCATCTTACAATCACCCTACCATTACACATTAACATAAGTGCGTATAACCCGAACGGGTAGTAAGACGCGGTGCTAATAATAATAATTATAATAATAATAATTTAGATATTCACTTTTTCCTCTCGGCGGGCACGTGGATTATACCTACGTCAAGCTCGTCCAGTCTGGTTTGTTGGTGACGGGGAGGTTTAGATTCGAATCCTGGGTTGAGAATGTGTTCTTTAAACTTTAATGCAAAACCATGCCTTCCTCATCCCTGACACATCAGTGCTGTTAAACGTGAACAGACCGAATGGAAAATGCAGTAAGGGAAAATAAAACCTTTGGCAGGACATGCACCATAAACCGGCCCCTGGATGGTGTTAATTGGTGATCCTGGTGTTGATTTAGAACAGAGACGAGTGTTCAAACCACGTAACCTTTTTACCTTCCCCTTCCAACCTGTGTGTATTACGTCCCAGATGTAACAACATGTAGACATTAAAATTCTCCACCCCCGTATGGATGAACCCTAACTAGGGTTGATAACGGTTGGTGGAACCTCTTGAAAACTGTTCTTTAAAATTTTGCCAAATTCAAGTATTGGTACGCAAATTGGTTGCTCGTTATAAATACCTGTTATAAAACATTATTATTATTATTATTATTATTATTAGCTCCTCATCTTACTAACCGTTCGGGTTGTACGCACTTACGCTAATGTGTAATGGTAGGGTGATTGTGAGATGAAATGGAGGGCCTACAGTTTAACGTGAGATCCGAACCACGGTGGAGGCCTGGCATTCCCCACATTCACAAGATGTCTTGTCAGAGGTGAAGGAAGGGTTTGACAATCAGATTAATCTGTGCCGGGACCTAGGATTGAACCCCGGACCCCAGCACAGAAGTCCGACACCTTACCCCTGGACCACCAGGTCACCTACAATAATAGTAGAAAAAAAATTACACTTCTATTGTTTAAAAAAATAAATCTTATCTTATATGCTTTAAATATTTTAAGGCAAAATCTGTGATGGTCGTGCGGAAATCGTCAGCTACATATGAGCGATCAATTAAGATCACGAGATGTCAGATAACGCAGCCATCTTCGATTCAGTAAGGCTTTGTGCTGCTAAATGTACAATTACAATCACACGAATGCGCATATCATGATGGACTAAATAAATCATTATATCATTTTTCAATTTAAGGAAGTTGATATTTAGATGCGGCTATAACTGTACTTATCAAATACAATAACTTGGTTATTTAGTCCATCGTGATATGCGCATTCGTACGATTGTAATTGTACATTTAGCAGCACAAAGCCTTACTGAATCCAAGATGGCTGCGTTATCTGACAGCTAGTGATCTTAATTGATCGCTCATATGTAGCCGACGATTTTCGTACGTCCATCACAGACTCTGCCTTAAAATATGAGTTGAGAATTACCCTGAGCACGGGATTACTCCTGGATAAATCAGTGGTTAGAGCACTGACATTCCAAGCCAAAGGTATTGAGTTCGATTCCCGTGTCCAGGTATCAGTTTTTAATTTAAATATGATCACCCTAATTACACCATTGTTTTTTCTTATTGGTAGCAGCTATCTTGTTCGAGCTTGTCGGCGAAGTGATATCCTGGAGGTACTGTTGTTCGGCACCTTATCGACCACTGGTAACGTATACACACAGCCAGTGTATCGTGAGTCCTTACAAGTATTGATGAGAAATACTCGTGCGCCCTTTTAGAAACCTTACAAGTGTATCACCCTTCCCGCTAAACCACCGGGGCAGGCTCGCTTTCCTGAAGACGTCATCATTACATACACAAGCATATATCAACTGAGGGGGGAGGGGGGTAAGGTTGTTTCAAAACATCAAACAGGAAGCTAAAATAACAATTTTCCAATTACTTTTACAATGGGTGTAGCTGTTGTTTATTTGGCACCGCGTCTTACTACCCGTTCGGGTTATACGCTTATGGGTGACCTGGTGGTCTAGGGGTAAGGTGTCAGACTTGTCTGCTGGGGTCAGGGGTTCAATCTTCGGTCCCGGCACAGATTTATCTGATTGCCAAACCCTTCCTTCCCTCTGACAAGACATCTTGTGAATGTGGGGAATGCCAGGCCTCCACCGTGGTTCGGATCTAACGTTAATCTGTAGGTCCTCCATTTCATCTCACAATCACCCTACCATTACACATTAGCGTAAGTGCATATAACCCGAACGGGTAGTAAAGACGCGGGGCTAATAATAATAATAATAAAGTCGTGATAGAGGGAAAGAGACACTTATATAAGTTCTTGACATCACGTCAAAATCTACGTTAGTTTTTTTTTTAAATCATACTTAATATTATCAAAGAAAATATTATGGTTGATAAAACTCAGTGGTAAGTCACGTAGCCCCTGAAATCCTCCGCGTACCCCTCGGAGGACGCGTGCCATATTCTGGGAAAAACTGCCTTAGACTATTAGACCACCGGTTTTTCTACAAATAATGTCAAAAATAAACACCCTGTATTATTCAGTGATTCAGTCTTTTTTTTCTAGCACCGCCTCTTACTACCTGTTCAGGTTATACAATTATGTAATGATTACGCTAATGAATCAGGGATGAGGAAAGCTGAATTTAGAGGAAGTTTACCCTGAATTTGCGTGGAGGGAGAGTGGAAAACCCTTTAGAGAAAACCACCTTCAATACACCCGACCAGGATTCAAGTCCCGATCTCCCTGTCATAGGCAGTCTAGTCTATTGCGAGGGTAACGCCTTAGACCATGCGGCCACTGAAGCTGGTAGTAGAATGATTGTTATCAATGTCGGCCACTAAGAAATATGTTTGAATTTTCTAAAATGTTATTCTAAACTCTAAAGGAATATAATTTCTTTTTTTAATTCATGGCTTCTAGAGACATCTAATATTAAAAATTTTGCTGAAGGAAGACCACTTCAAATAGCTTCTGGAAGCATCCAAATTAAAAAAAAACACCGGAGAAGACTATTTCAAATAGCTTATAACATTATCTATTTTACAAAAAAATTGGGAAGGAAGACCACTGCAAATTTAGTAATTTTTGTATCTTTCAGATAATATTCTTCCTACCAGAATCCTGTTATAGAACGATCATGACTAACGCTATGTTAATAACCGTATATAATCTTGGTTGTGTGCACTCAAAGCGATTTCATGAATGTGCGTTTTGCAATGTGTTTTTAAGCCGTATTTTAAGAAAAGGGTTTAATTGATTTTTTTTTAGAGTTCACCTACCTATTCCTGTATCCTTATTTAATATATTCTTTGAACAGTTCGTAAGACACGTAGCACTTATAAGATTATTCAAGAATTCGAAAATAGAGCTGCTGATAATTTAGATTGATTGCTATTATCAGTTTTTTTTTACCGTATGGGTTATAAAGAAGCTTAGTTGTGTATTTAATTTATACTTCACTTTTCATAGAAAAGGCCTGATTTGACAGCTATAAAAGCTACTAGATGTACTTTCATATATTCATACGTCAAGTTGTGTGATCTGCATCTGTCACTTTTGAAAATAAATATAAAATTAAATTAAACACAATAAAATTGAACTTTATCTAGAAGATAGTTGTTAACCAAACATACGCCAGCCATTTAATTTACCACTTAATAAAAGGAAACTTACCATCTACATAGAGAATCGAACAATTTCCAGTGATAAAGTTATTTCAACTCATTAGGTTTTTCCCCAATTCAACCCGCAACGGAGGAAGTGATAAAACACCAACCCTAGCGACGAATCATTGCAAACTATTAGAAACAATACATCGTTTCAGGAAGGGAAGGAACTATATTCTAATAGACCTATAATCGACCTCAAGGAGCTGTCGGCTAAGAATCAGATGAAATGGAACGGTGGCTGGCGTGAGGCAGATCAGTAATTGATATCGTTGTAGCTAACAGAGCAATCAGAGACGAAACTCGACACTGGACGATCAAGCTAATACAAGAACAAATACAGTACACTCATCGGCACAAAACATGATAGATTAAATACACGTTCACTAATATTCACACCATATGAGAGTTAAATACAATACCTTTTACTCTCAAAGGCACTCTGCATTTTACAATGATTAACACTTTATAATGTACATTAGTTGGTACAATTTATGATAAATGACCCATTTTAAATAAAATAACATTTTTATTAGTTAGCTCTACTACCAGCATTGACTACAAATCACACATATTACAACCGGTTGGTTTTGAACCATGGCCTACATAGTCAGCTGCACTAACCAAATGGCAGATCCTGCTGATACAACAATATTATTATTATTATCAGCACCGCGTCTTACTACCCGTTCGGGTTATACGCACTTACGCTAATGTGTAATGGTAGGGTGATTGTGAGATGAAATGGAGGACCTACAGTTTAACGTGGAATCCGAACCACGGTGGAGGCCTGGCATTCCCCACATTCCCAAGATGTCTTGTCAGAGGTGAAGGAAGGGTTTGGTAATCAGATAAATCTGTGCCGGGACCGATACAACAATACAATGTTCTCCATCAATCCATTTTGTGTTTACTATTTTTACACGCAACTTACTCACGAACATTCTGTCTACAGCTTAGCTATTAGAGGTTTAAAATATGCATCATATGTTTGGTCTTCGGGTGTACAAGGTAAGCTCGTATTGATTTCAAAGGCCTGTTTCTTAAAATTACAAAAATTTACAATTTTACAGGCGACAAATTTCAAGTGAAAGTTTTACTTATTATAAATAATGGTTTCATAGAGAAAATAGTTTGATTTGTGAATGTTGGTGTACTTGTAGAAAATATCTACGTGTCATTAGTTTTATTTGACCGCCTCTGTGGTCTAGTGGTCAGAGCTCATGGATACAGATACGGGGATCCCGGGTTCGAGCCTCGACGCTTCAAGAACGTCTGGAACGGGGGATCAAGCTCAACCTCGTGAGGACAAATGAGAAACTACTTGAATGAATAACAAATAGCAGCTCCGGTCTAGAAAACTGAGATTAACGGCTGGAGGGTTCATTATGCTGACCACATGAGATCCTTTATCCACAGAGGTTGTTGGCACTATCTTCGTCAACAGATAGCGGTCGTTTGGTTGGTATATAGCTCGTTTGTGGGATGACACCATGGTTTTTTTTTAAAGTTGTATTTAGAAGAGAAAATTGAATACGCTCAGTTTATTCAAGTACACAAACTATTGAAAATGAGTTCGCGGCAGTTTCAATTAGATAAAACTATATATTATTAGAAAACTTAAAGAACGTAAGGCTATTTTGTCCAGAGCTTTCTCAAATAAAGTTATGAGAGATGATAAAATGAAATTACAGTGGGAAAAAACAGACCTACATATTTTGGAGAGGCCGCCATCTTGAAACAGATAAACAGATCGAAAAACCATGCGAATGGGTCATTCGGCCTAGGTTTAAAGAATGTAGCTGCCGAGTTTAGTTAAAATTATAACAATTTAGAAAACATTGTAAACATTCTAGTTTAACAATCATCACTGAACATATGTGCTTCAATAAAACTCATTCCTGAAGATGGTATTCATATGTCGAAACATGTAGGAAAGAAATAGCCCGACAGCTGCTCCTCAAACATCTCGAGAAACCAAGGAGCATGGGATTACTTATAAAAAAAGAATAGGCCTACATTGAAATGACGCAACACTCTAGATCAAAAATAAAAAACTAACTCTCCAATCCTGAAAACTTTATATTCCAAACTGCATGATAAACTATTCTTTTTATTTCATTTTTTGACTTTTATATAAAACTTTGGTGCAGATTACGATTTATTACCAATATCTACCATTTATTATGTACGACATTTTAATTTACAGGTAACACTTGATTGTGATATGTTGTTATTGTTTGTGACGTGCACTAATGTTACACTTTGATTAGTTTAAAGTCTTCTAATAATCTATTACTAATGTCTGAATAAAATTCATCATATCTTGTTGAATTAAAAATTTCTTCTACACATTTTCTTTTTCAACATTAATATATTATTTTATTATAATTTTTAAGTAACACTCAACATTTTCAATTCTTAAAAATGTCCAATGTTAGTAAATTTTTATGTACAGTACATTCAATCTTTTATTAAATTAAAATTTACTTATTCAATTTCAACATTAATATTTTATTTTTAAAATTGTTTTATATCATATTCAACATTTTGATTCTTAAAATATCTCAATGTTATTCAATCGTTTTGTGTGTGCTTCAATTTTTTTGAAACTTTTTATAAATTGTAAATTCACTAAACTCTGTTCTGGTCTATTTTTATTTTATTTCATTAAAAATTACTAGTACATGAGTTTCAACTATTATTATCTTTGCTAGTTAAAAATGGTGAACGCATTTGAAAGTTGTCGCGGGACAAAGATCCGTACACACACTTGACTAAATGCCAACTGTTCAAGTTAAAACAAAAACTCGTTTCACTCGGTCAATAAAGTAAAAAAAAGGAGAAAAAAACACACTTCGGTGGCCACGTGGTCTAATGCTCTACTTTCGTGTTAGACTATACTGCCGAAGATGGGAAGATGAAGGTTAGATCCCGGTCAGGTGCTCTGAGGATAGTTTTTCCTAAACTGTTTTCCACTCTCCTTCAACTTTAATGCGGTTGCATTTCCTCTCAATAAGGCCTTTCTAATCTCTAACCCATTAGTGTAACTAGTACAGAGACGTATAAACTGAACGGGTATTAAAATGTATCAAGTAAAACTGTAACAAGCTTAGACGCAGATAAATATATTTGTATATATTTCTTAAAAGGCTCTTATTATGAAAATTGGATTGTATCTAAGCTACAGTAGCCCCATGGCTTCTTTGGGGCTGACTGACAGCTCACAGCTAAAAGCTTTGAAAAGTTACCCGACCAAATTATTTATCCCTATAAGGCATTCACGAGCTAAGTTTACCTGACTGACAGCTCGAAATGTTACTAGAAGTTATCCCTAATATATCACTACGCCAACAGCTGACATCTATCGCTTTGGATGACTGTAATGAACACAGATGGTAATATATTAATGTGATAGTTAACCACAATGATTTAGGCCAATATTATTTATATATTTATTTTAGGTCGGACACAAAGTTTATTTATAGTTTTATTCCACTTAAAAAAATATTCACACCAGTTTCACAAAAACTTCTAACGAACATAGCCTCAAAATTGCGACTGACGAATTTAAACCATACGATTGAACATAACGGTAAACAAGTTTTTTTACAATGATGCGGACACGCAGTTGATGAAAATATTTTATTCAGTTAAACATTTCAAAATACGATAAAATAATCATAAAATCATGTATTGTATGTAAAAAATGACAACAATTTTCTCTTTTCCAAGTAAATACGATGCCTGTATTTAAAGGTATTGATGTATGCACTATATTACACAAAATCAGTAACGTTCCAAAACGAAAAATAAGTACTTTTAATTATGTTTAAAATATTGTTTCGAGTTGGACGAAAATAAAGTATTTAAAAAAATGAAATAGTATGAGAAAACTTAAGTTTAAGTTTTTTCAAATGTAATGTATAACAGTTAATTAAAGATCTTTACATTTATAACCAAACTGTGATCTTTTACAAGTGTTGGCAACCCAAAACCTAAACATATGATTTTCGAACTGTCATCCAGGTAAAAATCTATCGTGAACGGAATATACGCTGAACCATATTATCTGCAAAAACATGTGTTTAGCAGCTGTCACTTCTAAATGTTGACTGTCAGAAGTCAGCTGTGAGCTGTCAGTCAGCACCAAAGAAGCCACGGGGCTACTGTAAGTGTTGGGTGAGACGGGCTCAAGACGATACGACTGTTTGTACAGTTGCGGCCATGCTTCTTATTGGAGGGAGGGTACTTCAAGCTGCATTACACGCAATTACATCAAGACTGGTCTGGTCTTCCTCTCTCTCTCATCTCCGAAATCAAGTTAATTAATTACCAGAGTGAAAGACCAAGGAAGAGAAGGATGAGAATACAGATAGAAGAGGTTGGAAAACCAATCCAGGAGCGAGGGTTTCAAATTACACAGACTGATGTAAAGGGGGAGGAGGGGAGAAGACGCTCGCACTGGGAGGGGCGGAGTACTGGAGG
>CABEEJ010004137.1:50396-69429 GCA_901482245.1 Timema douglasi
CCCATTTTTAGATGAGTTTTTTTTATAAACTTTAGATCCGAACAAAACAAAAAGAATAATTTTTTTTTCTTTCAAATAATGGTTAAGTATTAATTGAACACAGAAGAGTTATTCACGATTTCTAAAATATATTGTTTTTTAAATAGTTTTAGTGTGCGAAAGTAATTATTAAAAAATAATTGTGACGTGAAGCTTGAAACACTCAAAGAAAATACGAGGATAAGAGTGTTGTTGATGTCACATAATTTTGGTTTTAATTTGTTAACCATCCACTGAATGCATATTTGTAAAGAAAAAAGTTTATAGAAAAAAACAATTATTTTATTCTGAAATATCTGAGTGTATTGGCACTTAAGTTATAGCTGTGATTTAATCACTAGTCGGTGCTAAATACCGTTAAGTAGCTGTTATAAGAATTCTTTACAGAGGAACCTCGTTTATCCGGCCTAACTGGGACCGTGTGTCATCCGTACTAACGGAAATCTTGTTAATCCTGAAATATAGAAAAAAAATGCATGAAAACAATATACATTACTACAACTCACTATTTTTTTTTCACGTTAACAAATTACAAAACATTTGAAACATTTTGCAACCACTACTGAGGATACTACACTATTATTATTATTATTATTATTATTATTATTATTAGCACCGCGTCTTACTACCCGTTCGGGTTATACGCACTTACGCTAATGTGTAATGGTAGGGTGATTGTGAGATGAAATGAAGGACCTACAGTTTAACGTGGAATCCGAACCACGGTGGAGGCCTGGCATTCCCCACATTCACAAGATGTCTTGTCAGAGGTGAAGGATGGGTTTGGTAATCAGATAAATCTGTGCCGGGACCGAGGATTGAACCCCGGTCGCCAGCACAGAAGTCTGACACCTTACCCTTAGACCGCCAGGTCACCAAATTACTACACTATTATTATACTAAATACAATACTGTATCACTGATTACAGTACAGTTTTAGTTTAATACAATTGGTACTCAACCTGGGGTGACAGTATAGTCATTAATTAGTGTATTTTAAAGGAATTATGAAAAAAAATTAATCAATTATTCATTCCATAAAAATGTGTTACAAAAATAAATGTTTGAATTTCAATCAGGATTGACAGTAAATCCGGATGAAAAAGGGCCGGATAAACGAGGTTATACTCTGTGTTGAAATATATAATAGTTAACAACAGATTTCAAATATGTTTATAATGTATCGAGGTTTTTGTCTTCCTTCGAAATGTTTCAAAAATATAAACGTTATTGTAGATGTTGAAGCGAAGGAGGTTTTATCTTCGACCAGGGGTCCGTCTATTAGGCGAACCTAGAGGGTTGCATTGGCAAACCCCCTGGGGGTACATTCTAACAAATGGTTTCCCAATATTCCTTTTCACAAATAAAAGTACATTTACTCTAAATTATACCTTCCTTATAACTACCTCATTAGTGTTAAGTACTCAGCCCAAACTGATATTAACTACGCAAAGCACACAAAAAAAAAAGTACATTATCTTCTTCAAGCCATCGCTTGAGGGTTACTGCATGGATCTTTTCAAGAATATCATAAAAATACCCACTTCAGTGCCCAAATAGTTTAAGGCATCACTCTCGCAATAGACTAGACTTCCAATGACAGGATGATCGAGGTTCGAGCCCAGTCGGGTGTGCTGAATCCCTAACACATTAGAATAGTCCTCCACACGAATGTGGGTACACTTACTCTAAATTTAACCTTGCTACTCTCTAACCCATTAGAATAGTCCTTCACGCAAATGTTGGTACACTTACTCTAAATTTAACCTTATTACTCCCTAACCCATTAGAATAGTCCTTCACGCAAATGTTGGTACATGTACTCTAAATTTAACCTTCCTACTCCCTCAAATATAATAATAATTAGTACATAGACGTACAACCCGAATATTTAGTAAATCGTGGTGCTAAGAAATTATATCTCGAGGAATATGTCGATGGCCAAAACGCAAAAAGGCGTGACAAAATAGCAATTTGGAGATATTTCAGCTATTGTCATTTCAGAACCGGCCCTTACATGTCACAAGTCGGCGTAGCTGACCACCTAACCATATTGGAGATATGAAGAATTGTACCATCTGCTTCGGTGGTGGATTGGTCTAAGGCGTCACGATCGTATTATACAGGGAGATCGGGGTTCGAATCCCGGTTGGGTGTACTGAGGGAGATTTTTTCCAAAATCGTTTTTCCACTCTCCCTCTACGTAAATACGGGTACACTTCCTATAAATTCAACCTTCCTCATCCTTAACTCATTAGCGTATAACCCGAACAGTTAGGAAGAAGTGGTGCTAAAAAAAAGCCCATTTACTCTCGGCGTAAGTGATTTTGGGAGCATGTGTCTAAACACAAACACATGTGTAAGTTAAATTAATACTTAAGTTTAGTGACTTTCATCTAATGTTTGCAATAAAAATCTTCTGACAACTGTCGGGGACCACCACTCCTACGTTAGATGGACTTTAGGCAATACCTCCGACACGGAGAACATCAAGCTTGTTGCATATACTGAGGTCTTCAAGGGGCTCTCTCACATCAAGGGATAAAAATTAACCAGTGGTTTGTTTTTACTGTTGTGTATAACGTGTAATTTATAAACCTAGTGATGATCATATGACCTCGCCCTAACCCCTAGGGCAACATATTTACCTTAAAATAGCACCCAAATTTGGAGAAAAGGATGAACCCGCACACAATTTATAAATTAGTATAGTCGTCCACTGGGATTGAACAAAGATCTTATAGACTAGTTATAAGCCAGGTTTGGCTTAGCTAATGTTGATTTTCCGGAAACAGGTGTAATAAGTTGCTAATAGTGTTATTCATTTTTAGGTTCTTGGTGTCTAAGACTTTAGTTTTAGTGAGCCCCGAACAATATCGCGCAAATACCAACCAACAGCTTCTCTCAGTGCAATATTAAGCTCTTTAGGACAGTAAACAATAATTCCTTTCAATGATCACTAGTATAAGTGAGTAATTTATGTCTAGATCATCAGTAAACAATAATTACTCTCAATGATCACTAATATAAGTAGTGTTTCTCTAGAGCATCAGTAAACAATAATTCCTCTCAATGATCACTAATATAAGGAGTAGTCGCTCGTCTAGACCGCTGCACAGATAGTTCCCGTCTAATCCACCACAGGATCACCGCATCAGTCTCCTCACAGCACTTGTAAGTAGCTTAATGTCCCGGTAATCCCTCGCACGCGTCGGTACCGACATCCAACACCGCTACATGCTGCCAACATGACGGACGCGCAGTACCCCCTGCCGCGCAGCGTAAACACACTCCTCGCCCACCCAAACTGAGACGAGGAATACATTAAGGGGACCGTCTAGTGTTTCGCAGAACAAACATCATCATTTGGTAGTTTGACCAATTTTATTTCCTTGGTGCATTTTCTATTAGATATAGTTTTCATTGAGTTTTAGGGGTCATCCATAAACCATGTGACTCTGTTGAAAGGGTTATGGGGGTGGAAGCTCTAATGTCTGCACGGTACTACATGAGGTGTGGATGGGTACATCATAGTGTTACGTAACACAGATCTTATATTGTTTATGTTGAGAAAAAATTATTATTATTATTATTATTATTATTATTATTATTATTATTAGCACCGCACCGCGTCTTAGTACCTGTTCGGGTTATACGCAGTTACACTAATGTGTAATGGTAAGGTGATTGTGAGATTAAATGGAGGACCTAATGGATGAAATGGAGGATCCGAACCACGGTGGAGGCCTGGCATTCCTCACATTCACAAGAAGTCTTGTCAGAGGTGAAGGAAGGGTTTGGTAATCAGATAAATCTTTGCCGGGACCTAGGATTGAACCCCGGCCGCCAGCATAGAAGTCTTACACCTTACCCCTAGACCACCAGGTCACCCTAAAAAATTATTATTATTCATGTTTGTAAACAAATTTATAGATAACTTCCGATCCTGAGTTGTATTAAATCTTAGTCCCTCTTTTAGTGTCACAAAAGATTCCTTATACAATAAATGACATCCACTATTGAGGTGTAAAGCAACGTAACACAAGCTGGAGGGTAAAAAAAAGGTTAAAAAAAAGCGTCACGTGGCTTAGGGATGAGCCAGGTTATATTCAGTTAATTACAAGAATTAATAGGGACGAGATAGTTACATTTGAGAGAAAATGTATTCGTACGAGTGTATAAGTAGAGTGGGAAACTATTTAGGAAACTCCACTCTCAGTACACTCGACCGGGATTCGAACCCTAATCTCCTCGTTGCCAGCAATCTAGTCTAACACGAAGATGACGCGTTAAAACATTTGACCACCAACACGGGTTATTGTTTATAATTTATACTGTATGCTCAAACGAGTTCCTACATTCACACACTTCAGTGTGCGAACGGTTTAAGGCTTCACTCTCAGGTTGGACTGGCCTGCCGATGACGGGGAGGTCGGGGCTAGAATCCCGGTCCGGTCTTCTGAGGGTGGTTTTTCCTAACTGGTTCCCCACTCTCCTTCCACGCAAATGCTACTTAACAGGATGCTACTACCATGAATCGTCTCAATTATTTAATTGACGTAGCAAAGATTCATATTTTTTTCCTTACTATATTACAATTTTTTTTTAATCCCTATCCACATCGGTGAGCCCGCGGTCTAATCGTCAGGCTCGTTTAGTCTGGTTTTATGATAACGGGCAATTTGAAGTTGTACTGGGGACAGATTTTCTTAAATAGTTCTACACATTTCCGCCATTTAAATTCGGCTTAATTTATTCTAAATTCTATCTTATTTAACATATTTATAATCTTGTTTTAATCTCTTACTAACCCGCTTCGGTGGATGCATGGTCTAAGGCACTACTCTCGTGTTAGATTAAGCTACTGAAGGCGAGGAGATCGGGTTTCAATCCCGTTCAGGTGCACTGAGGGTAGTTTTCCTAAATGGTTTTCCCCTCTCCCTCCTTGAAAGTTCGGGTACACTTCCTTTAAATTCAACCTTCCTAATCCCTAACCTTTTAATGTAATTAGTACATAAGCGTATAACCCAAACACCCGCCTCGGTGGCGTAGTTGGCTAACCCGCTAGTCGTGTTGAGCTCGACTGCTGAGGACGGGGAGATCGAGGTTCGAATCTCGAGTCGGGTGAACTGGGGGAGGTGGGGGTTCCTAAATTGTTTTCCACTCTCTATCCACGCAAATTCGGGTTCACTTCCTCTAATTCCACATTCCCAATTCCTAATCCATTAGAGTAATTAGTACTTAATGCGTATAACTTGAACGGGTAGTAAGATGCGGTGCTAAATGTACATATTAATATATTCCCTTGTCTAGGTGAAGTTATATAAGTGACTGACTGACCTTGTTGCGTGGAGTGGGTGAACCCGCTACTACTGGAGAGAGGACTTCCATTAAGTAATCAAAATATAAATATGGTTAAATAGGATTATTATTATTATTATTATTATTAGCACCGCGTGTTACTACCCGTTCGGGTTATACGCACTTACGCTAATGTGTAATGGTAGGGTGATTGTGAGATGAAATAAAGGACCTACAGTTTAACGTGGGATCCGAACTACGGGGGAGGCCTGACATTCCACACATTCACAAAATGTCTTGTCAGAGGTGAAGGAAGGGTTTGGTAATCAGATAAATCTGTGCCGGGACCAAGGATTGAACCCCGGACCGCCAACACAGAAGTCCGACACTTTACCCCTAGACCACCTGGTCACCGTTTAAATAGGAATTTGTTTATTTTTTAGCACAATACTTTTTTTCCGTTCTACTCCAAGGAAGAAATAAATGGAATTGTGTTAGGTATTTATCTGCAAAGAGTTTATAAAGTTAGTGTTATTGTAAACATTTGGGAGTGAGCGCCCAAAATAACTTTGGCAGAGTTCACTTGAGAGATTTGGAGAATCGCCCTCAAGGAATCGTTCCTTCTCCCATCAACAGCGCGGCCACCCGTAACCTCAGAAAGGGAGTCAGGTACACTAACCGTGTGACCAATCTTGCAGGGCTGGTTGGTCCAAGCTGCACGAGAGGATGTCCACAATGACGTCACGTGACCGGAGGAACTACCTTGAAAGGAAATACCTGATAGAGTGAGCTTTGGGCTCTACTTCCGGCCACAGAGATGGACACTAGAAGGCAGCTTCCGGTCTCCGCCTGGAGAGACGCTCATCAGTGGAGTGCGCGTGAGAAAAATAACGTACGAGTCACGTGACACCGTTTAGCAAAAAAATACCCTTTTTGTGTAGTTAAAACAATATTGTAGCTACACTTAGAGCTTAAATGTGGAATTGATATATATATATATATACAATGAGATGGGTGACCTGGAGGTCTAGGGGTAAGGTGTCTGACTTCTGTGCTGGGGTTCGGGGTTCAATCCTTGGTCTCGGCACAGATTTATCTGATTACCAAACCCTTCCTTAACCTCTGACAAGACATCTTGTGAATGTGGGGAATGCCAGGGCTCCACCGTGGTTCGGATCCCACGTTAAACTGTAGGTCCTTTATTTCATCTCACAATCACCCTACCATTACACATTAGCTTAAGGGCGTATAACCCGAACGGGTAGTAAGACGCAGTGATAATAATAATAATAATAATACAATGAGATCACTAGGAAATGTACTGGATGTGTAAAAACTCGTATGGACCGTCTCAGTAATGAATGGGTATCGGAGGAGTTTAGTTTGAAAGGGAATCCAATGGAGCAATGTGAAATAAAGATCTTAAGTTGGTTTGGGCATGTTGAGAGAATGAGTGTGGATCGAGGGACGAAGCAAAATATGAAGGTAGAGTGTGTGGTTTAAAGGCAGGGATAGGCCATATAAAACGTGGCTAAATGTTATAGACGAATGTTTGAAAAAAAAGGAACATTAAAAGTTTTATATATATATACTCTTTTATTCTTAAAACTTTTAATGTTCCTTTTTTTCACACATTCGTCTATATCATTTATCCACGTTTTATATGGCCTATCCCTGCCTTTAAACCACACACTCTACCTTCATATATTTGCTTCGTCCCTCGATCCACACTCATTCTCTCAACATGCCCAAACCAACTTAAGATCTTTAAGATTTTATATATATATATATATATACTTACACATATATATATATATATACATATACACAGTTTCTTGTCTACACCATAAGGGAACGGCGTGATTAGGTATGTATGTATGTATGTATGTGTATGTATGTGTATGTATGTATGTATGTATGTATGTATGTATGTATGTATGTATGTATGTATGTATGTATGTAATGTATGTATGTATGTATGTATAGGGTCATTTAAAATAATTTAGTATTTATTTCAGTAATAATAGTGAACTGTATAATAGTGAACAGTATAATAGTGAACTGTTAAAGTTTTATCAAAATTCAACATAGCGCAACATCTTATTGTCAATATATCAGCAAATTAGACAGCCCCCTCAATTCGCCAATAGAGTGTTAATACATTTCAATTTTCATATGAAGGTCCTTTAAAAAAATAAAAACTTATTTTCTTAAACCAAAGTTAGGAATATTTTACTATATTTTTTAGTGTTATTTTATAGGTATTGATAATATCTACCAAAAATGACAGCTGGAGATTACATGACCTGTCTTATGAATAAGTGAATGTGAATCTTCTATTAAAAAATAACTGTCAGAGAAGGCCCTTCCTAACTAAATAGGACTGTATCTTAACAGTGAGAAATAATAACAGCAGAGAAGTGTGTTCGGTAATTCACGTAAAATTGCCATTGGTTGATAGTAGACATCTCCCAGGTTAGCCACCCACGTACTGTACGTTCACATTGCTACGGTTTAGCTAACAAGGGAGGCGAGTCAAATTATTTTTCTTCCTCTTTCCCCCTTGCATCAGTTCCTGTAGGACCCTTTCCTCTTCTACCCTCACTTTATTGGTGTCGGGTGTCTTTATAGGTGTCCGGTGTCCGGACCGCTATCCACCTGACACAGGCGCACACACACACAACCCCACTGCTGCCATTCATAGAATAGGACATTCATGGCTAGTTTCATAGTCGGACTGGTGACCTGGTGGTCTAGGAGTAAGGTGTCAGACTTCTGTGCTGGCGGCCGGGGTTCAATCCTCGGTCCCGGCACAGATTTATCTGATTACCAAACCCTTCCTTCACCTCTGACAAGATATCTTGTGAATGTGTGGAATGCCAGGCCTCCACCGTGGTTCGGATTCCACGTTAAGCTGTAGGTCCTCCATTTCATCTTACAATCACCCTACCATTTCACATTAGCGTAAGTGCGTATAACCCGAATGGGTAGTAAGACGCGGTGCTAATAATAATAATAATAACAATATAGTCGGACTGAGCACGCCTCAAGTGCAGCGCTATACTAAATACATGACAGAATTGAATGAGAAGTTTCACATGTTAAATTAGCCCATTCCATTCGACTTTAGGTAGTTTTCGTCTTGCATCTAGTGTAGCGCCGCACTTGAAGCATACTAACCAACAAATGGCAGCTCACGCATCCTTCTTCCTGACCTCAAGGACACGCACAAGGCACATCTCAGATTTGCAGCCTCCAGGTTAAAATGGCTGCGCTCGTTGCGAGAGCTTGAGTCCTTCAATACGGGGATCATTGCGTGCAGTCCCAAGTAACAACTTCGCTATCATGCAGACATCTTTATAAACAGTTCCCTTTAAAGATGTGTTTACTAGAGAACAGACAAAATTGCTTTCTAGTGTCAATAACCTCCCCCCTCCACCACCCCAACAAGCTTACTCAGACTACAAATCACAAAGAAAACTAAGAATTTAAGGTTCCTGTTTTTGTTCAAATGAATATCTGCGAATGATCTAGTTGTAAACATTCTTTAAATACCTTCGACTAGTTACTTATTTGAAAAGAAGGTAAAGAGGTTAGTTAGGGGGAGGGATTGCTTGTTACTTAACTACTATGTTCGGACCACCACCTCTTTACAACTAACAATTTGAAAAGCGAGTTGTTTCACTTGTAAGTGCTGTTATCACTGAGAACTGCAACTAGTTCTCTCTAGTGCCCAAAGACTAAACCTGGCTCGAGGAGCGCAGCCAAAGTACCACATGGCTGAGTGTCTGGTGCATGTATTACCTTGTTTGTGCCCAAGGAGAAGGGGATTTAAGATAAGATAAATCAGCAATTAATAATATCAATATTAGGTGACCTGGCAGTCTAGGGGTAAGGTGTCGGACTTCTGTACTGGGGTTCCGGGGTTCAATCCTCGGTCCCGGCACAGATTTATCTGATTACTAAACCCTTCCGTCACCTCTGACAAGTCGTGTATTAATCACAACTTGTGAATGTGGGGAATGGCAGGCCTCCACCGTGGTTCGGATTCCACGTTAAACTGTAGGTCCTCCATTTCATCTCACAGTCATCCTACCATTCCACATGAGCGTAAGTGAGTATAACCCGAACGCGTAGTAAGACGTGGCGCTAATAATAATAATAATAAGAAGAAGAAGAAGAAGAAGAATTTTTTTTTATTTCAAGAATAATATAATTTATCTAAAACCATAAAATAATTTTGTTTCATTTATCTTTACCACATTGTGACCCTTGTTTTTTAACAATAATCTTCAGCTGGTTTACTTAACAATATTATAATATCCTATATTACCTGCTTCGGTGTCCACGTGGTCTAAAGCACCACTTTCGCAATATACTGGACTGCCGATGACGGGAAGATCAGGGTTCGAATCCCGATAGGGTGTACTGAGGGTGGCTTTCCCTAAATGGCTTTCCACTCTTCCTCCAAGAAAATGAGGATTACTTTCTCTTAATTCATCCTTTCTCATCGCTCGCTCATTTACGTAATTAGTAGATATCCGTATAGTCTGAACGGGTAGTAAGACGTGATGCTAAATAAATTGATCGAATATTAAATTATTTTGTCTCACATATAATATCAGTATAGTAGCTCTTTAATACTTTATAAAATTTCCTTTAAAAATAATCACTATTTAAACCATTTCACGAGCCTAGTTACTTTGTATTTGTTTATAATGTTTTAATGTGTTGTAACTTAACAAAGGCTCATTAAGCTATATGTTCATATTATTCCTTTATCACTTTCAATAGTGTATTGCTCATCTTGAATATCTCAACGCTTGTTAAATATTATATAAACTTTACTAGCAGTTATTGTTTATCTAAAGTATTTTACCTTTCGCCTGCATGGTTCCATTTAGACTACTTGGTAGACATACGTGCCTTGCGGATCACGCTGATTTAGCCCAGGACCGTCAAATATGGGAGACAGGGCCACACAATTCCGTAGCGTTAGCATAGAAGCCCAGAGTGTTTATAAATAATAATAATAATAATAATAAAAATAGTAAAAAAATACAGGGTGTATCATAAACAAATCGTTCATATTATTAACATTTTACAGCATAGTTGAAAGCATGCAGAAATACGAATTCGTTTGGTATTCAAACTGAGTTTATTGGCGTCGGATGCTAACAAAGGAATAGCTAACAAACTGGTTGATACGAGAGGATACAGTGGGAGACAGCCTAGTTGCCATTTCGAGAAAACCAGCTGGTAGACAAATATTGAGATGAATCCCGTTAAGAGTGAGCTATGTGACAAACCAGTTAATACAATACATTACTTTCCCAAATATTCGCCTTCTTTCCTCAGATCCGAGAAACGTCCTTTGTTCCAGGATATTATGTTGTATGTATAGAAAATAATTATTTATTCGAAGCTGTTACAATATTAGGGTCTGAATATTACGTTTAGAATAGTGCAACGTGAAGGTAAGTATGATTTTTTTAGACACTATGATTTATTAATTTTTTTACATGTGTAAGTGGAACTCCCCTTTTGAGGGGTTGATACAATCTAGGGGGACAACAATTTATTGAGGGTCCGAACTTTCCTTAACCTAACCTCTTTACGCTCATGTTGATCGCTTTGTTGATTGTTCGTATTGTATTAGCTTGTCTGACACTTGAGACACTCTTAACTGGATTCGTCTCGATATTTGTCTAACAGTTGGTACTTTCGTGTTGGTCACTTGGCTGTCTTTAACTTTGTCCTCCTATATGTGAAGTTGTCTAACAGTTGGGCCAAGTTGTATCGGCCTATTGACCCTTCCGGCCTTGAAAATAATTGTTTATAGCTTGTTGGACAGTTTGTACTAGTGATCAGGCAGACCAAGGCGTCAGTATAGTCTAGTTTGCCGGTACTGGAGAGGTCGGGACTGTACTCGCAGTGTTTAAACTTGTATACGGGTGCCTTTAAGTGACACTATCTGCGCATTCTAGTGAAAAACATTTTGGTTAAATTATAGATAACGCCATAAAGCCACAGGGCCTACAACTATTGAAGATTTATCTTTGTATTTGCAGCATGGCGGCAAGTTCGCGCGGCGCACGCTTGCTCCAAACACCTGTGTTTACCCCGAGGCTTTCCTCCTCTCATCGACTCACCTGTGCTGTTTGGTGCGCGCGCAGCGCAACAATGGTATCCACACGTCACAGCTTGTCAGATCGTTCGCCGTATTGTAGGACTAGTGTTTGGACAAGTGATTGTGTTAACTGGCGCGGAACCGCTTACTACAAGAATACAATTGTCGAAGAGAATCGTTGGGGCTTCTTCAATCGTAACGACTCGGCAGAATATTACCGCAATGGACCAGAATATATAGTCAATTTATTGAACTTATTAATAAAGTTTTGGGACTAGCAATATTGGAGGAAAGTGTTTTAATACGTTAAACTATTGAATATACATCCAGATTTATTTTATAGGCAGTTTACTTTCAACCACCAACATTGATGAAAAGTCACTAAAATTTGTTATTCTAGAAATATGTCTTATTTGATTTATTAATGAAAAAGCTCCTCTAAAATGTTATCAAATGCGTCCAATAATACTTCCTAAGGATTACTATAAAGTCGATCTTTACCTTATTCACTAAATAGTTACCTTATTAACTAAATGGACTAGGAATATATATATATATTTACCTTGTTAACTAAATGGACTAGGAATGTATATATATATATATATACATTCCTAGTCCATTTAGTTAATAAGGTAAAGAGAAACTTTATAGTAATCCTTAGGAATTAGTATTATTGGAAGCTTTTTGATAACTTTTTAGATGAACTTTATAATTAATAAATCAAATAAGACATATTTCTAGAAAGTTTAGTGGTTTTCCATCAATGTTGGTGGTTGAAAGTAAATTTCTTATATAAAAAAACAGGGTTTATATTCAATAATTTAACAAATTAAAGCACTTTCCTCTGATATTGCTAGTCAAACAACTTTATTCAAAAGTTTTATAAATATATATATATATATTTATATAAATTCTCCTCTATTATGGCAACATGATTTTCCAGTTTTCAAATAAAAGATTTCCTATGAAAATCAGACATTACTATTATGTTGCGTTAGTAAAAACATGATAGTTTGGTCTATACATGAAATTACTTTTTATAAATGTTAATGTATTAAAACTATTTGTATATTTCATCATTATAAAACATAATATATAATAAATTGTTATAATGATGTAATGAAATCAGTAAAAATTCGCAGCATATGAATAAGTGTGTTTCGCATTTATATCCCATAATCAATATAAATCAACACCAGATGTTGTTTTATGCAGGATAACCACTGAATATCAATTAATGTTGAGTCTGGTTGTTTTTGAAGATAAAATAATTAGTATAGAAATACATTAAACAAAAAAAAATACGTCGTAGACACGCGAATAAAAATCTCAGCTTTAAACTTAGCTCTCAAATTATCTGTTGCTTAGCTATCCTAGTTATAGCCAATATAGCTCAGGAAAGCATTGAGATGCAATACTAATGGTACCAATTTCGACTCCGGTTTCTAAGTTGATATTGTTCATATATGGTATTTGACTAAATGATCAGTGATCCTCTTGAAAATAACATTTTTACGTACTTTTATGAGATAATTGCATTACTGCAAATAAGTTGTAGACGATTGATTTATTATAGGACTACTGTAGTTAAACAGCAATTTTTCCTGTTCTGCAATAATTAATACTTTTGTCCAAACATCTCATTAATTAACCATTATGGTAAAAAATCCCTAATACCTCGCGATTAACTTAACTTAGCCAGGCCTCTTGATCTAGAGGTCCCGGGTCTGATTCCCAGAGGTAACCTAGGTACTTTTACCGAAGGGTAAATGTTCCTATGGTTGACATGGTTTGGATAATTAGGTTTAAATTAGGTTTAAGACTTCTACTGGCACCACATGATCATCATCATCATCATCAACAACACTTCATCGCATCGGGTCGAAGTGACCGCACCGACATAGTGTACTCACCTCAGAAAACTGATACTGCCAGTAGAAAATCAGGAATGTCAAGCCGACAAATCCTGGTGGCATGCACACAAAAAAAACTTAACCAAAATGAAACTAGTGTGGTCGATCTTATGAACACAATAATGGAGATTAGGTACAGTACTTTAGGGCTTGCAAAACGTCTCTGATATATTTAGAACTAGAACCTTCCCCCTCCCACCACCACGCCCCCACATTATTATTTTCAACACACATATTGAAGAATCATCATAGACTCTACCATACAATATGAGTGACTATCGACATTTTTATGAGGAATAAATTAAATTTTCAAAATAAAATATAGCCTATTTTACTCGCTGATAATGTAGCTTTATATTGGTGAAAGAATGTTTAAAATCGGTTCAGTAGTTTTTGAGTTTATCCATTACAAACAAAAAAAAATCTTTCCTCTTTATAATATTAGTATGGATAAAATCTTAACCACAATAAATAATAATCAGGCTTCTTAAGTGTCAACTAGTAAACATTTTGAAAATAGAAAGAAATTACTATATTCACCCAGGCTTAAAATTGTTCAGACTTCCAACCTCAAATATTAGAAATAAAGTAATAAATCCACGTAAGTGGACACGGGTATAGTAAACAATGACGTCATATTATAGTTTGTCAGACCTATTTCCTCAGAACAGTGTGGTTTACCCTCTTATGATTCGTGGGCCCATCTAACTAATGCAGCAAAGCTGGCTGTAAGCAAAATAATAAGTGGTATTACACAACCGTACAAACTCTCTCATATTATCTTATAGCCTGAAACAAAATGTTCAAAAATAGGTTTTCAGTAAATTACCCTCAGAAAAACAAACACATTATCTTGTTAATCACAATCAATACGCAAAATAGTTCAAACCTCTTTTAAAATTTCAATTTTTCAAAAATAAGCTATTTTTAAGCTAAACGAAAATTATATATTGGTAAAGATAAAATTGTATTCTTATTTATCATAAAAAAACATTTCTCAGTTATACATTTTGAACTAGATCTTGAAGGTTTTTTTTTTAATCAAGATTTTCCAAAATTTTAATAGGTGAATTACCCTTAGATTTATTTATTTTAGAAAAATAAAGATACATTATTATGTATCATGTAAAATAGTCAACAGATATCAACTTTGAACAGAATTGTCATAGCATCTTTCAAATAATGTAAAAAAAAAGAAGTCTAAAATGGATTATCAATAAACTACCCTGAAACGAATTTATCAAATAAAAAGAAGTATACATTTTTATTTTTTATGTCAAACACTCTCCATGTAATAATTTAAACAAAGTCCTTGGACNTTTAATAGGTGAATTACCCTTAGATTTATTTATTTTAGAAAAATAAAGATACATTATTATGTATCATGTAAAATAGTCAACAGATATCAACTTTGAACAGAATTGTCATAGCATCTTTCAAATAATGTAAAAAAAAAGAAGTCTAAAATGGATTATCAATAAACTACCCTGAAACGAATTTATCAAATAAAAAGAAGTATACATTTTTATTTTTTATGTCAAACACTCTCCATGTAATAATTTAAACAAAGTCCTTGGACTCACTTTCGAAAAATCTGAAATTTTCAAATATCATTAAATTACCCTTATTTAAGGGCTAAGAGGCAAAATAAAGATAAAAAGCCCATGATAAAGCCAGGCAACATCTAAAGAACAACCGTGAACAAAATCTATCAAACCATCTGGGTTCGAGGTTGAAAATTTTTACAATTAAAATATTTTCTCTTTATACGAGAAAGTAAAAAAAAAAAAGTAATGAAAATGGTAATAAACAAATAATATTTTTAATTTATGAAGAACTACTTAAGATTCAATAACATGTACAATATAGTAAGTGATATGACTGAGCATGTTTGTGTGTCACAAAGTTTTTGAGGATGCTACGCCATATTTCAATATTTATTTTAAAACTCGTTTGGATTGGCGGACCTAAAGAAAACAATTCGTGGGCCGTAGGTTGGAACATGCGACATTATAGGACTGTATCTTTTTCTTCTCGCAACAAAATAATAAGATATTGTAGCGCCGCGTCTTCCTAACTGTTAGGGTTGTACGCCTACAGTAGCCCCGTGGCTTCTTTGGTGCTGACTGACAGCTCACAGCTGACTTCTGACAGTCAACATTTAGATATATACCTAAATTATTGACTGTCAGAAGTGGCAGCTGATAAACACATGTTTTTGCATATCATTTGGTAGGGATACGTAATTTGGTCTGGTAACTTTTTAAAGCTGTCAGTCAACACCAAAGAAGCCATGGGGCTACTGTATGTACTAATTACGGTAATGTGTTAGTAATGAGAAAGGTTTAATTTAGAGTAAGTGTATTTGAATTTTCACGGAGGGCGAGTGGAAAACAATTAAGATTAACTCCCCTCAGTATACCCAACTGAGATTCGAACCCCAATCTCCTGGTCATCATCAGCAAAGTCTATTGAAGGAGTGACGGCTTAGATTCTGCAGCCACTGAAGTGGGTAATAATAATAATAATGTTCATAATTCATTATTGAATAGTATTGATATATTTTGCTAATAAGATATTTATAATTCAGAGTCCCACCCCCTCTCACCCCCCACACACTAGGACAGTTATCCAGGCGGTCTCCTGCGGCCCAATCATTTACAGTTTATTTTACTTATTTGATTCAAGCTCTTATTAACACTGAGCTATCCCAACAATCAGCGCAATAATTACAAATGATCTTAGCCTAAGATGGCACACTCAAGAGAGCAGCGCCAAGAATTTTAATACGAATGTGACGATCTCATAAACCAAGACTTTGCTATTTTAGGAACCATCCGGAATCGAAAATGGGTCTCATAGATATGAGTCTCTCTCCATTTACCCTCACAAATATTTACATAGGAAGATGTAGGCATAAAGAGTCAACTTTTATTTTTCGCTCAGCGTTGTAACCCCTTTCAGAGTTATCCGCCCATGTGATAGGGGTGTGAAAGGTACAATTTAAAGGAAATGTACCAGAATTTGTGGTGTGGTAGGTTGCGGAACCCATTAGGGAAACCGACCTGAATACACCAGTCCAGTATTCGAGCACCAACTGGCACTAGACTAGTCTGACACCTTTGCCCTCTCAACCACCGGTCCGGGTGGTTTGCCGTCAACAATCCTGAATTTAACTTTACCAGAATACAATTCTTGGTCTACCAAATAAAATAAACATTCCTTTACACAATCTGTCATTTGTTTTATTTTGGTATCAGAAGGATCTGCCTAACACATTTATTCTATAGCTATTTCAGTCTGGTTTGCCGGTAACGAATAGGTCGGGGTTCGAATCACCAATAGGTTTAAAGAGTAAAAACCGCAACTCTTTTCTCCGTGGTGCGGTAAAGGGGGTTGGATGGGTGGACGACGTCTTCAGTTGGACGGAAGTGACGGCGAACAGTTTCCACACCAGTGGCTTGTCCCTGTTCCGACGGCTGCTAACCGGATCATCGTGTGTGTGTGTGTGTGTGTGTGTGAGGGTGACAACGAGCATGTGTGTGTGTGTGTGTGTGTGTGTTTGCCGGGCCACACCATGCAGGCCCGGTGGTCTTCAGTCTTCATCATGTGGATCACTAGGGAGGTCACTCCCCGAATGGTGGTAACACTGCGTGTCTTGTGGTTGAAGTGATCTGGGTCAACTTGACGTGTGTATCGTGTGGGACATACAGGGTTACATGTGTGTGATATGGACCACTCATCTGAATTCAGTCCGAGATATAGACATGGGATATTTCACAAGGTGATGGATACTTGCAATATTTAAAAAAAAGATGTCATTATTAATTATTAAGGTGGTATATAAAGGATCGTGAGAAAAAGGGTTTTTGTAGTTTTTACAGAAAAACTTTTTTTTTTTTTGCCAAAATAAATCAAATATTGCTCCAATAGAAACAAAGAGTTGATTTTCTTTACATGGTGATCTCAATAATTGTTGAATATCTGTTAGCGATATTATATGAGAGACTTTTTAAATGAAGAGAAAATTTTATCATTAAATTCCATGATACCCTTGACAGATATTCAGGAAAGGTTGAGATCACCATGTGAAGAAAGTTAAACTCTATGTTTCTACTGAAGCAATATTTGATTTCTTCTGACAATTTTTTTAAATAAAAACTAAAAATAAACTAGCTTTTTCCTCGCGTCCCATGCACTCTAACCTTAACACAAGTATGAAGATAAAACTTTTTTTTATAATATAACTTTTTTTAAATAGCAAACATATTATATCAAATCTTTAATTATATTTAAAGATATAAAGTGATTAATTTGGTTGTATTTGACTGATTTGTTTTATAGTTAATAAATGGACAAGCATCTTATTAAAATCAAACCTTTAGTGTGAGTAGTAATGGCTAAATAAATTTTCTTCGAATTTTTATCGAATTCATTTATACGTCAAAGTATAAATCAATTGTTCATCCTAAGGATGATTTATTTTCCCCACTATTTTGCACCTGTTTTAGGGGGTTTATGTATATTTTTGGTCTGAGCAACTATGACTAAATGAATATATGATGCAAATATAGCCTATTGGATGTATTTCAAAATGGTGTGGAAGAAAATATAATACCAAAAGTATCTGTTTGGAAGAGAGAAAAAAGAGGACTTTCGAGAAAGATGACGTTACGCAATATATTTCAATTTTTTATTTTAGCACCACGACTTAATACCCGTTCTATTCGTACGCTTATGAACTAGTTTCGCTATTGGTTTTAGGGGTTAGGGAGTTTATATTTATAGGAAGTATACTCGTATTTGAGTGGAGGGAGAGTGGAAAACCAATTTGTAAATACCACCCTAAGTGCACCCAACTGAGATTCTAATCTCGACATTCCTGTTATCAGCAGTCTAGTCAACTGTGAGCGTGGCGCGTTAGACCGTGTGGCCATCAAAATTGATTTTAATCAATACGTATAGTTAATAACTATTATAATATGTATTTTTAGTGAAACTATACGGTAATGATGAAGCTTAGCAAATTACGGTTGGGACTTTTTTCACATTTTATTCATTATAATTGGGTGATTTGGTTGTCTAGAGGTAAGATGTCAGACCTCTGTGTTGGGGGTCCGGGGTTCAATCCTCGGTCCCGGCACGGATTTATCTGATTGCCAAACCCTTCCTTCACCTCTGACAAGACGTGTATTAATAACAACTTTGAATGTGTGAAATGCCAGACCTCCGCCGTGGTTCGGATTCCATGTTAAGCTGTAGGTCCTCCATTTCATCTCACAATCACCCTACCATTACACATCAGTGTAAGTGCGTATAACCCGAACGGGTAATAGGACACGGTGCAAATAATAATAATACATTATAATTGATGTCAGTGCAACACTTCAGTGCTGAATCGCTTCCAATCATGTTAACAGTTTAGGCCTATTAAGATGGAGATGTAGAGATCGCAAGAAAAGGCCAGTGATTTTGCAGTTTTAGATAAAAACTTGTTTGGCCAACAGTTCTTGAATACCTGTAATGAGCATAGAAAAATTAGACGAGAAACATTTTAAATGAAGATTATTATTAGCACCACGTCTTACTACCCGTTCGGGTTATACGCACTTACGCTAATGTGTAATGGTAGGGTGATTGCGAGATGAAA
>CABEEJ010004138.1:0-12965 GCA_901482245.1 Timema douglasi
TTCACAAGATGTCTTGTCAGAGGTGAAGGAAGGGTTTGGTAATCAGATAAATCTTTGCCGGGACCGAGGATCGAACCCCGGCAGCCGGCATAGAAGTCTGACACCTTACCCCTAGACCGCCAGGTCACCTAGTCTCCTAAAGTCTATACAATAAACATATGTTATGTTTCAAATAAATTTAAATATGGGTATTCTTGGGAAAAGTGCAAAGAACTAACCTGGAATATTTAAGCAATTTTTTCAAAGACTTTAATATATTTGTTAAGGTCAATTGAATAAAAAAGCTAAGATTAGTCACTAAGTTGAGTTATACTCTCTAAGTCTCTAATTTATCATGCAATAATAATGTGATCAATAGTTCACCTCGTATCTTATTATTATTAGCACCGCGTCTTACTACCCGTTCGGGTTATACGCACTTACGCTAATGTGTAATGGTAGGGTGACTGTGAGATGAAATGGAGAACCTACAGCTTAACGTGGAATCCGAACCACGGTGGAGGCCTGGTATTCCTCACATTCACAAGTTATGATTAATACACATCTTGTCAGAGGTGAAGGAAGGGTTTAGTAATCAGATAAATCTGTGCCGGAAGCGAGGATTGAACCCCGGACCTCCAGCACAGAAGTCTGACACATTACCCCTAGAACTCCAGAACACCATGTTTGGAAGAATTCATTAAAATGTATTTGTTGATCCACTTGATATGTTGAGCTTTGTTATGCTACAGATTCTGAGGTAACTTACTACATTTTCTAGTGAAATAGTCCATGTTTACAACAACAAAAAATCTTCTGTTCCCGTGAAAATGACAAAAAAATTTCCTCGGTTCCAGAACATGGATTAGAAGTCAAGTTCTGTCTTACTTGAAATGAATACTCAATGTAAGCTTACACCTCCACCGATATTGTTCCAGATCCTCTTTATCTGTAGTAATCTCCCGTTTCATGTTAAACACGTCCTTATCAAGCATCCATTTGTTACTAATCTCTTTATCAAAATAGCGTGATACTGGCAACGAGAATAAAAACAATATATTTATTTCTCAAGAACTCAAAACTAGTTTCAGGTCCAAGGCCTGCAAGCTCATATTTTTGGCAACGGTCAACCTGTCAGCCATAATATACTAAATTTGTTTTTTTCATATTGATAAAGCTAAAAACTACACACAACTCTGAAGTAAGAATTACTACTACTAATCAAACAATATAACTGTAGTCGTTGTATAAAGACACTTTTTAACAAGCCTTTCCCATACACACTTCCTCAAATGAACACGAGTTGTAGACACGCGTAATCAAACCTTGTCCTCCATCTTAATACCATCTGATCACTGGAACTAAAGAGTAACCAGACCAGTATATATTAGACCGTGGTCCTCCCTCCGTGTTAATCTCTAATAGTATTCAAATCTTACAATCTAACACTTCTGTAAAAATGAATTCACGTGATCAGATAAATTGACATTGCAAACATGATTAATATTGTCAATATTTTATGATAGTTATTATGATAATTGACTAATAAAATTATAAAAAGAATTTAAACTAATGTTAAAGGCGAACATTTTTTAACCAATACTAAGTGTATGGACGTTTAGAGGTTACAGCAATTTGCTTTAATTTAAATAGACTAGTAGAAGTTCGCGTTGCTGAGTTGTTGCAGATAAATTCCGTCCGTCTAGATACTGTACGAGTATTACCTCTCGAGAAGATAATATGTGCCTGCCGACACCCAGAAGTAGGTTTTAACTATTGGAAATAGTGAATATATAGGTCTCCATATAGATATATACGTATCACAAACAATCACTGTCCCTATTGTTATTAATCAAAGATAGTTTAATTATAAAATAAAGTCAATGCATTATTCTGAATTAAATTGTCTTCTCTGTATTTATTTTGCCTTAAGAATATTTGTATCAATGTTTGTGCTAAATAATATACTATATTTAGTAAAATATATTCGAAGTTTATATATTAAATGCATATTGAACACTAAAGAATAAAATCAAATTATCTTAAAATGTATCTTTATTTTCCTCAAAATCAAACAATTATGATGTACAAACTGAATCTGGTACTATTGTGTGAACCTAAATACAACTTCACACAATAATACTATTTAACGTAGAAAGTACTCACTCTTAAATTTACAAACCAACTGGTACAGCCCAAGAGTATAATCCTTCTCAAATAATTTATTACAAGTTTCAAACAAAAAGGAATTTCAAATACATTTTTGCTGTAAAATTATTTTCCTGTTTTATTTTTCATATATAACAACACGGATACATGTTTTGTTAAAACTTATAGTAGCGATTTCAAAACAATTTTAAATTTCAAAAATGATTTATAATTATATTATTTTTTAAATAAAATTTATCCGATTAATTATGTTATTAATTATGATTATGAAACATTATTTTGATGTTAATTTTTAATATATCGCATATAAAATCTAAATTCAAGTTTGAAAGAAATCTATCAAAAAGCTAATGCTTAAAACCTGGGTTTTGTTAGACACTGAAAACAAATTAATGTTACATTTTTTGAGTTAGGGCCACATTAGATCAAGGTATATTTTCTATTGATAAAATTATTTCTCTACAAGTTAAAACTAATGTAAACGTGTCGTACGATGAATAAATGTATCTTAATATCTTTAAATGTGTTTAAGTTGTATTCATATATTTTTATTTATTATCAGCACTGCGTCATACTACATGTTCAGGTGTTACGCATATATACTAATTAAACCATTGTATTATGGATGGGAAAGATTTAATTTAGAAAAGGTATATAAGCATTTGCGTTGACGAAGAGTGTAAAATGATTCAGGAGAAATAACAGTTTGTACTCCCAAACCAGACTAGAACACCTACCCCCTGTCAACAGTAGTTGAGTCTTTTGCATGAATGATACCTTAGGCCATGCGGCAATAGAGGCCGGTTACCCTTTATTAATTACAACAGTAAAATATCTTTGAATATTTTTATATAGATAACTATTTAAATAATATCGAGTTGATACAGTTATTTCGAGCCATGGCGTGGAGTGTTGTCACTTGTAAGATGTAAAGAGATATTATTGAAACATTACTTGTGATTAGTTATCGACATCTTGGTTCTTGTTTGACCAATAAAATCTATTCTACCGTATATCTGACACGGGAAGTGTGGTCTACGATATCTGGTTAATTGGTGTATTGAAATATTTGAGTGTTTAGTTTCATCCACATGGTTGACTGAAAGAATAGTGTGTCAAACTCAAACCTGTAATATCAAGATTGAAAAACTTAGATAAAGATGAATATGGTGAGTTCTAAGGTGTTAATTTTATAAATGGTGACCACAGTAGTCTATAAATTCCTTAGTATCGACTCACTAGAAGCTTACCTCATTGTAACACTGGTCATATCCGGTTCGTATCTGTATCAGAATGTTCGGAACTGGCACAGTGGGAAGTTGAACTAGTTCTAGTTGAACTGTGAACACCAATAACTAGAATCTTGTGAGACAATCATTAAAAGTTAGTGTTCAACTTATCGCCTGCACTAAGCCTGTGCTATTGTTATAGCACTTATCTTATCTTTTGTAGATAGCCAACAATGACATTTTGTAGGTTTGTGGAGCTTATCGTACCATCAGCCACAAGACGAGGTGCTGTATATTTGTATATAACTTAGCGTCATCAATTGGGAGTGGATTTTTAATAATGGAAATTATAGCAAACATGTGCATAGCTAATAAATTACAATTCACTCAAAATTTTACTAAGAATATTATATGAAATAAATATTAAAACGTGGAGGAAAGAAACCCTAGCCTTGTATTTTGGAATTTAATTGGGGCTCAATATATTTTTCATGAAAAACTATAAAAACCTGACTTACTATATAATTACATATTCAACAACTTTTTTTCTATTTCAAGACTTTAGGGAAAGCAGTTTATGAGGATAATATCACATATTTGAGGACTATGTATTTTACAAAGAAATAATATTAAAATAAAGGACAAATGTTCAGACACTGCATGGAGACAAAAACAGTTTATTAGATAACTTTGTTCATGTTAAGTTCATAAAATAGTTTATTATATTTTTTATACGTTTGTATATTCGTAGAATTGAATCTTTTCAATGACATTTGGTAACATGTTTATATACCTTCGAGGGATGGCTTTCTGGTTAGGAAAAATAGTATTATTTTTTGTTAGTAAATTAAATTGTTATTATTATCAAATATATTAAATATATGTTACCTAAACAAATTAGGGCTGGTAAATATTTTGTCTTTATGTGTATTTCACTTCTTTAATTACTTCCTATAGAATATTACTTGGCAGTCTGCCAATGTTATTCATTTATTCTGTCGGATGTTGGCATTTGACTAGAGCAGTCATAGGCTGTTTTGTAAGCCGGCTACCTCTTTCTCTGTAACCGATAATTTACTCTCTGTGTAAATTTAACTTATTTGAAATCTACCTAAATTTCTCATTTGGAGAGAGTCACGTGCGAGACTCTATAATTTAATATTATATTATTTATAAAAATAAACCTTTTGGTTCTAATATAGAAAGTTTTATTTCTAGCTATATGTTAGTAATAAAAATAATAGGGTATCACTAAAAAAATATTTAGAAATCTACCTTGTTGAAAAATTGTAATAGTAAAGAAAATCCCTAGATCGTGAACATAGTGTAAGACATAATATTCAAATGATTACCTATTTGTTATTATAATATACCTGTAAATTGTGTTTTAGTGCACTGTCTATTTCGGGAAAATAAGTAATATTCCTTTATTTTTATATTTCGAAAAGCGTTTTTAATTCAATAATGACAAGTTGCTAAAATAATATTATAAAAACTTACATTTTTATTTCAGTATAACTTTTATCATACATCAAAAGATTTTTTATTTTCTCTTTAGACAGTGATACAATAGTTTTAATTAACTCCTAGAGAGCTATTCATAAATAACTCCCTAAATTCAATTCAATATGGTAGCCTTGTGTACTAAAATGAATACAGACCTTATATACTTGTATATATAACTACAATTATTTTAGTAGAACCCTTCAAAGTGTGTATACATACAACCAACATTTTTAGAGATAGTGAAATATGTTCCAAATTTTGAACATACAGTGCCATAAACAACATACATTTTCCAAAATAATATTTAGTTTTTTAAGAAATTTCTCCAACCCCTTGAATAAACAGTAAAATACGGATATATAATTGTGTATCTACTAATATAAAAACTGTTTTTGATGAATGTAGTCAAAAAATAGAAAACACATTACCTTGATGTTTCCCTGTATGCGTTTGCTTTCCAGATTGCGTACTTAAGAGCCTTCGAGAGATTCGGCTAGATAATGAATTGTAATAATTGTGACGATGATTATCACGTGACAAACACTTCAAGTAGGTGTAGAGAATATCACAATATTCAAGGTCTGTGTTCCACGTTTTCCCACGCAATCGTTCACAGATAAGTCACTTGACCTTAAATACATAATAGTACATTTAAACCTCACTGACTACACAGAGTTTTCATTAACATTCTAGGACAGACCCACACATATGTGTAATTATGGCAATAAAATAATACTCTTCTCAAGACAGGACGATATAATTATTTTTCGACTGTAGCTAAGTAACAATTAACTCCATTCACAGATTGGTACCTTAAACGAATACATTTAGGTCCTTAGACACTGTGGTTAAACTTAGGAAATTATTTAACTCAAATTCAATTTTCTTAATTCTCCCTAAACTAATATAAGTTTGAAACAACTGAAATCATAAATTAAATATGGTTTTAAGGAATTATGTCTTAAGTCCATATTAATGTGACCATTATATTGTTTTAGAAATAAATAACTAGTTTTTCATATTGAATAAAGTTGTATATAAAATAATTAAAGTAGTTAATTATTATCGATATGTTTTGGTTTTATATAATATATAGAGTTAAAGTGTTAAAACTAGGTCAAGGAAATATACGTATAATATTTATAAAAAGATTATTTGGACAGGAAAATATTAGTATTTGACATAAAAAATAGTTAGTGCATTACATGTTCGCTGTATTCAATTGTTAGTATGATAGGATTAACTATAAATGATAATGTATATGGCAAGCGTGGATTCAGAGAGGGAGTCAAGGGGTCAATTGACTCTCCTGTGAAAAATAGAAAATGAAACAAAAATCAAAATGAAAGTTCAAATTTTGGAAATAAAATAAAACACAAATAAATAAATACTATTTTATCTGTTTATGTTTATGCGCAGACACCTCTTAACCTGAACCCACACGTGTATTATTCGTCCATGGTTAACCTATGTTCGATACAACTCACCTAAATGTGGAAAAAATTATTCGTTTCCTTGCACGAATATTTGCCGTGATGCCGAGTAACTAGCATTGTTCTACATAGAGACGGCAGAGAAGACTAGTAATAGCCTGAGAGCAGATCGTCCCCGAATATAGAATATCGAATATGTGTGGACCGAGGAGTGGTGGAGATGTGGGGGACTCCGCCCCCCTGGAATAGAGAATATGTGTCGACCTAGGAGCGGTGGAGCTGAGGGGGTCTCTGACCCCCTGGAATATAGATTATTTGTTAACCTAGGAGTGGTGGAGCTGTGGGGGACTCTGCCCCCCTGGAATATATAGTATGTGTGGAAACTCTGCCCCCTTTGAATATAGAATATGAGTGGACCGATGAGCGGTGGAGCTGTGGGGGTCTCTGCCCTCCTGGAATATAGAATATATGTGGACCGAGAAGTGGTGGAGCTTTGGGGGACTCTGCCCCCCTGGAATATAGAATATGTGTGGACCGAGGAGAGAGAGAGCTGTGGGGGACTCTGCCCCCCTGGAATATAGAATATGTGTGGACCAATGAGTGGTGGAGCTGTGGGGGACTCTGCCCCCCTGGAATATAGAATAATGTGTGGACCTAGGAGCGGTGGATCTGAGGGGGACTCTGACCCCTGGAATATAGATTTTGTGTCGACCTAGGAGCGGTGGAGCTGTGGGGGACTCTGCCCCCCTGGAATATATAGTATGTGTGGACCGAGGAGCGGTGGAGCGTTGGGGGACTCTGCCCCCCTGGAATATAGAATATGTGTGGACCGAGGAGCGGTGGAGCTTTGGGGGACTCTACCTCCTTGAAATAATTTGCCCCTACCTGGAATAAATTCTCCACATATATCTACTTCAAATCCTTTGATATTGAAAATTAATTTGAAAGATGGCCTTAAATCAAACTCAAAATTACTTCTAGATGCATTCTATTGTCAACAATTGGCCGGAGAAGATCGATTCAAATAACTACTAGATTAGAAGCATCTAAATAGCACAACAAGTCAGAGGAGGAAAGCTCTATATAGCTTCATAGGTCATCCAAATTTCAAAAAATGTGTGTTGGAAGACAATTTCAAGTAGCTTCTAGTTGCATGTAATTTTGAAGAATTTTCAGGCAAAGACCACCCTAAATTGCATAGTATATGAAACAAATCAATTTTTAAAATTTTGTCAGTGTAAGACCACTTCAAAAATTATCTTTTAGAGGCATCCTATTGTAAAAAATTAATGTGTGGATCACTCTAAATGACTTTTAGGGGCATCCGAATTTCAAAAATTTCTGGGTAAGGAACACTTTAAATGGTTTACAAAATAATAGTATCAAAATAAAATCAAGGAGACTACTCATAGCTTCTAGAATAAACATTTTTTTTTTAGATTGGAAGCATAGCCACTCCAAATGGTTTACAAAAACTAATTGATTTTAAAATATTGCGGAGGATGACCGTGGTTTAAAACGCACATAAGATTAAATATGAATGAGAAATTATTAAACTGCTTTGAACAGAAATTTAACATTGTAAGAAACTATGTTATTTCTAACTATGACCCCCCCCCCCCTNTATGAACATGATCTGGATCCGCACTGTGTATCTATACAGTGGGCTTTCAAGATTAAATTGGTGGAGACATACTATGTACAAATAATATGAACACACAATAACTTTAGATAAATAAAATAATATAGTAAAATACATTAAACCTAAAAATAGTATTATAAGTAAATGTAGAAATCAAGTCTTAAACTGTTTTCAAATTGATTCAAATCAATTTATCAACCAAGCTCCACAACTTGAATCTAGGACCCTTTTATTATTATTTAATTGACATGAAATCTATAAATGTCAGCAACTCGTTTAAATCATCTTAGTTATCAAACTCCTTAAGATTTTTTTAGAAATTAACACCATCTAAAACATAAGAAAAACATTATGTAAAAATATATCAAATTTTAGTTATGACTAACCTTTAAATAATAAAATTAATATTTCATAAATGTTATAAAATTGTATTTTCCCAAAGAGTAGAAAAAATATTAACACACTAACTTAATGGCCACTGATGTTAGGAACATTTTCATAAAATGTGACTCATTCAAGGAAAACCAACCAAATAATTGGAAATAAAGAATGTGTCTTCTGGAATTGTTTTTAATTTTCATATACTAAATACATTTATCATACATCAATTTGGTTGTGTTGTATGTATCCTAAACGATTGTGTAAATAGTTGTGAATTCTCAACATAAATGTATGTATCCCCTAAAATACACCACCTGTGGTCCAAATTAGACATATGTTATCTGTATCAAATGAAAATAAAATATAAGTGAACTTTATAAAATGAAAATTAAACATATGTTTTCTGTATCAAATGAAAATTAAACATATGTTATCTGTATCAAAAGAAAATTAAACATATGTTATCAGTATAAAATTAAAATTAAACATAGGTGAACTGTGTCAAATAAAATTAAAACATAAGTGAACTGTATCAAATTAAAATATTAAAAATTTGCCTTTGGTTCTTTATCACGTTAATCGCCTTTAATTGCTACATATATTCAAAGTACGGGTATAAGCTAAACATTGCTTAATTAATGTGTATTCGATATTGAGACCCACATTAGGGATCAAATGGTCTAAGACATCACTCTTGCAATCCTCTTGAATATCGATTATGGGAGATCTTGGTTCAAATTCCGTTCAGAGACAATTTAGTGAAGCATAAATAATATATTTGCTAGAGCATAAATTTGTTATAGCATTGGCACGCTAAGCTAAATATTCCATGTTCGGGTGTCATTTTTTAACTAATTTTTACTAGCACCGCGTCTTACTAACCGTTTGGGTTGTAAGCACTTACGCTAATGTAAAATGGTAGGGTCATTGTGAGATGAAATGAAGGACCTACAGTTTAACGTGGGATCCGAACTACTGTGGAAGTCTGGCATTCCACACATTCACAAGTTGTGATTAATACACGTCTTGTCAGAGGTGAAGGAAGGGTTTGGCAATCAGATAAATCTGTGCCGGGACCAAGGATTGAACTCCGCACCCCAGCACAGAAATCCGACACCTTACCCCTAGACCACCAACTCACTCTGCTCTCCTATGAATATAAAGGTAGGTCTATGAGTAAATGTAATTTTTATTTATGATGGTCCTATCTAGGAGATAGATAGTACTCAACTGAAATATGCAATATATATAAATGGAACACTAACACTATTCACAGTTTTGTACAATGTAAGTGTAATTATAGTTTGATAGAGATCTCCCCCAAATAAAACATTTCGTTAGTTTCCGAAAGGAATGTTTGATCTGTTCGTGTATGTTCGTGTCCGCCCTTCCCTCCCCCTGAGCTAGCGTCCACCAGCGCACCAAGGCTAGTTTCGATCCAACAGAGGTAGCGAGCGTACGGGGTGCGATAGACGTTCTCTGGAGCAGGCGGCGATCGCGAGAAGGCGCGGAGAGCGACCCGGCCACCTCTCTCTCACTCTCTCTCTCACTCGCGCATTTTGGGCGGGACACGTTGGGGACACACTCACTATCGGTTTTTGAACTTGTTATGATTCTCTGATTCTTGGTCTAGATTTATGCTTCGCTAGGGATTTTTCTCAAGTGCTTCTTGTGTTTATGGTGAGGAATATATTGGATTTCCTCTTCATTTTGACGGGTGAGTTGAGATATTTATAATACATTTCAGGCCTATTTGTAAACCAGAGGAACTTTAAAACTTCATTTTAAGATTCACGTTTTTATCCAGTAGTTGAAATATATGAATGTGAAAGATAGCTAACTATACCTCAATGTAACGTGCACCAGAATAAAAATATCCCGGATATACACAATCATGAGAACCAACATTTGGGGCAATTTCTAGACTTTTACGTAGCTGTCTTGGCTGAACAAACACATATATACATCATATAAATAGAAATTACATTAACTCAATTGTAGAAAAATGGCTGTTCAAAACTAATAGTTTATCTTTTAATTATTTAAGTTTCTCATAGTAAATATTATCTAGGATATTTGTGCATCGGAAGCGATATTTTGTGGCTGTACGTCTTAGTAATTGAATAAACTCTTAATATAATTGAAACACCCTCCTACAATTGAATTTTTAAACTTGGACCAATTTTACTAGATATCTATATTCAGGGATTCAGAAAACAAATAAATAATAACAGCCAGCCGGCCTTAAATTGTAGTCTTTAATTGCATATATACTAATATTTCTTGATTGAAAGCCAGATAATCTGACAATATTTAAGTGTTTTAATAGTGTTTTGATTTATAAATATTTCCAATCAATGTGTTAAGATATGTCATATAAAAGATATAATTATATACAAGTTTACATTATATATATTAAGCTATATTTATAAACTTAAACATATACTATTAATTAAATAGGCCAATATGTGGGCATTCAGCCAGTTTCTCAGGTTACTTGGTCAATGCCACCGGTATGCTGTGGTAGTAACAAGTACAGTAACACTATGGCTTCTTTGGTACTTACTGACAGCTTTGAAAAGTTACCAGATCAAATTATGTATCCCTACGCCAAACCATATGATCTTTAAAAACATGTGTTTAGCAGCTGTCACTTCTGATGGTCAAAATTTAGGTATATACCTAAATGTTGACTGATAGAAGTCAGCTGTGAGCTGTCAGTCAGCACCAAAGAAGTCATGGGGCTACTGTATTAGCAGTGAAATGATCTAAATCTGCTTGTGCTTAGGAATAGCACATATAAAACATGAAAAAACTCGTATTAGTATTAATAAACAAGGTTTTATAACGCTGTCTGTGAAATATCATTAACAATTTGGAATTATTTTTCAAGCACAGGGTCTTAATATTTGTTTAGGCTACACGCGTGTGTACTAATTATTCTAACGAGTTAGGAATGAGGAAGGTTGAATTTTAGAGGAAGTGTGCCCTCATCTGCGTGGTAATAGATTGGAAAAATATTTTGGGAAACCACCCTCAGTATATGCAAACAGTATTCGAATCTTAATCTCCTTGTCATCTGATGTCTAATATTTTTGAAAGAGTGACTTCTTAGACCATGTAGCCACCGAAACAAATTTTGTGACGACCATAATTAAATATACCATTAGTTTTTCAACATATCTTATTCTGATTACCAAACCCTTCCTTCACCTCTGACAAGACATCTTGTGAATGTGGGGAGTGCCAGGCCTCCACCGTGGTTCGGATTCCAACGTTAAACTGTAGGTCCTTCATTTCATCTCACAATCACCCTACCATTACACATTAGCTTAAGTAAGTACAATCCGAACGGGTAGTAAGACTCGGTGCTAATAATAATAATAATAACATATCTTATTGCTGATAGTACTTATCTATCTATCACGGATTGCTTCTGTGAGTATTCGCGCTGCTCGTCTGTCATGTGTGCAACACACATCTACTTGAATGTGTTGGTTCATCATCTTAACATTGTGTCTGCAGACACCGTGAATGCTTGAAACGAGCACCAAGCCTCTTAGAGCAGACATCAGTTACTTTATTACCACCTCATCACTACTAAATAGCTCATTCCAGAGAGGAAACTGTTTATTTATCTAGTCTTTAGTAAATGTACGAATGTATAAAAAATACAAAAACATTGTCCTTGACAAAATTATGTCTTTTCTTGCAAATTGAAGGAAGATGAAATTTATAGATCTAATATTTCACGGAAAAAAATAGGATATATTAAAATCCTCACAACAAACTAACTAAATAATTAGCCCGCTTCAGTGGGCGCGCGGCTTAAGGTGCTACTCTTACAATAGAATAGACCGCTGTAAATGGGTGGATCGGCGTTTGATCCCAGTCGGGTGCACTAAGGAGATTTTTTCTAAATGGTTTAACATTCTTCCTTGGTGAAAATGATGATACACATCATCTAGATTCAACTTTCCTCATCGTTAACACATTATTGTAATTATTGCACAAGCGTATAAACAAAGTGGGTAGAAAGACGCTTTGCTAAAAAAAAATAGACAAAATATATTTAAGTCACGCTGTATCCCTATATATATATGTTAAAAATAAAAAGCGGTTGTTACACGTAGCTCTTTATAGTTCGGAACACAAAATCTTTAAGAGAGTCTGGGTACATTGAGAATAAATTAAATTATTAACCGTGATAAGTTAAGAGTGATATCTCTATTATCTCCTGGTTATTAACAGTGCTAATGTAAGCGTAATATTTCTAGTCCCTCCTGTTTATTAACAGTGCTAAGGTAAGCGTGATATCTCTAGTTTCTCCTTTTTATTAACAGTGCTAAGATAAGCGTGATATCTCTAGTCTCTCCTTTTTATTAACAGTGCTAAGATAAGCGTGATATCTCTAATATCTCCTGTTTATTAACAGTACTAATATAAGCGTGATATCTCTAATATCTCCTCTTTATTAACAGTGCTAAGATAAGCGTGATATCTCTAATATCTCCTTTTTATTAACAGTGCTAAGATAAGCGTGATATCTCTAGTTTCTCCTTTTTATTAACAGTGCTAAGATAAGCGTGATATCTCTAGTTTCTCCTTTTTATTAACAGTGCTAAG
>CABEEJ010004138.1:13299-28304 GCA_901482245.1 Timema douglasi
TAAGCGTGATATCTCTATTATCTCCTCTTTATTAACCGTACTAAGGTAAGCGTGATATCTCTAGTATCTCCTGTTAATTAACCGTGCTAAGATAAGCGTGATATCTCTAATATCTCCTGTTTATTAACAGTGCTAAGGTAAGCGTGATATCTCTAGTCTTTCCTGTTTATTAACAGTGCTAATATAAGCGTGATATCTCTATTATCTCCTGTTTATTAACCATGCTAAGGTAAGCGTGATATCTCTAGTATCTCCTGTTTATTAACCATGCTAAGGTAAGCGTTATATCTCTAGTATTTCCTGTTTATTAACAGTACTAAGATAAGCGTGATATCTCTAGTCTCTCCTGTTTATTACCAGTACTAAGGTAAGCGTGATATCTCAAGTATCTCCTGTTTATTTACAGTACTAATATAGGCGTGATATATCTATTATCTCCTGTTTATTAACAGTACTAATATAAGCGTGATATCTCTAGTATCTCTTTTTTATTAACAGTACTAATTTAAGCGTAATATCTCTAGTCTCTCCTGTTTATTAACAGTGCTAATATAAGCCGGATATCTCTATTATCTCCTATTTATTAACCATGCTATAGTAAGCGTTATATCTCTAGTATCTCCTGTTTATTAACAGTACTAAGATAGGCGTGATATCTCTAGTATCTCCTGTTTATTAACAGTACTAAGATAAGCGTGATATCTCTATTATCTCCTCTTTATTAACAGTACTAAGATAAGTGAGATATCTCTAGTATCTCCTGTTTATTAACAGTGCTAAGGTAAGCGTGATATCTCAAGTATCTCCTGNTTTATTAACAGTACTAAGATAGGCGTGATATCTCTAGTATCTCCTGTTTATTAACAGTACTAAGATAGGCGTGATATCTCTAGTATCTCCTGTTTATTAACAGTACTAAGATAAGCGTGATATCTCTATTATCTCCTCTTTATTAACAGTACTAAGATAAGTGAGATATCTCTAGTATCTCCTGTTTATTAACAGTGCTAAGGTAAGCGTGATATCTCAAGTATCTCCTGTTTATTAACCGTGCTAAGATAAGCGTGATATTTATAGTATCTCCTGTTTATTAACAGTGCTAATATAAGCGTGATATCTCTATTATGTCCTGTTTATTAACAGTGCTAATGTAAGCGTGATATTTCTAGTCTCTCCTGTTTAATTCTCTCAACCTCTTGAGAAAAGAATATTGCGATCGTAAAAAATTTCAAACTATAATTTTAGCTCAATATCGACGAAACCGTGAGAGTGATGTTCACGATGCCGTCTGAATTTTGTATTAGAGCAGAAATAATCCTATAGACAGTGATTAAACTAGGTTTCAAGGGTTTTCTTAGGATTCTACAGAGGATTTAAAAAAATTATACATCCGACCCTAAAATTATGGTCATTTGCTGAATGGCAAAATTTGAAAAAAAAAAACTTTTTTTTAGAAATCAGAAACAACAAATGTTATTAAATGTTGTATCTAGACACCATTTTATTTTACAAACATGAATATTACATTTCTCATGAAAATGAATTTGAAAGTACCTTACAATAGCAGACATTTACAATTGTTATCATCTCTGCAACTATCTGAAATATTAAATAAGTTATCAATGTAATATTGTAACACTTTTAAAAATATAATTTTATTTGATAATAATTTCAGAGGTATAAGCAAACATATTTGTTTTATGGGGCATTTTAAAATCTGAAAGAGATGGTTTTGCTTTTGGTGGACGGACATATTTCTCTTTTCATAATGTTTGTGTAACTTTGTATATTATTTAATTTATATTCTTTGGTGGAATGTCCAGGACACATATTTTATTGTATTATTTCACAAATATTACTAGATTTTAGTAAATGTGTATATTTTAAGATTATTATTATTAGCACCGAGTCTTACTACACGTTCGGTTTATACGCACTTACGCTAATGTGTAATGGTAGGGTGATTGTGAGATGAAATGGAGGACCTACAGTTTAACGTGGAATCCGAACCACGGTGGAGGCCTGGCATTCCCCACATTCACAAGATGTCTTGTCAGAGGTGAAGGAAGGGTTTGGTAATCAGATAAATCTTTGCCGGGACCGAGGATTGAACCCCAGCCGCCAGCATAGAAGTCTGACACCTTACCCCCTAGACCGACAGGTCACCATATTTTAAGATAAAAGAGAGTAAAAGAGAGATAAAGTCCATATGATGGACCGTAATATTTATTGATTTTCAAAACGACCCGCCTTTGGTTGCAACATGTTAGAATTCAAAATAGACCAGACTGTTGATGGAAGGGAGCTTAGGGTTTAGATTCCTGTAGTGTCAAGTGAGAAGGATTTCACTAAATGGTTTCCATCCCTCTCTCTACGAAATTTACTCTGAGCTATACCTTATTAGGACACGGACAAACAAAACAAACCAAAATTGGAAATAACCTGTTGTGTTTTCTACTACTAAGAAATCAATGAAATAATTCTCATGTTTCTATTAAAATAATCACGTCGTGGGACGTATAACCCGCCCTCGTGTTCCAAGATTGTATGTTAATGAGAGTTAAAGATCAACAACCAAGCCACATTTCCAACCTTGAAATAAATGACCACACATTAGAAAGTTTGTAAACTACTGTTGAAAGTATTAGAGCATGCGTGAAACAAGTTCGTATTAAATTGTAGTGTTAAAAAGTGCTGTCAGACTTAATATTCAACATAAATTCGGGTGACCTGGCGGTCTAGGGGTAAGGTGTCAGACTTCTGTGCTGGTGGCCGGGGTTCAATCCTCGGTCCCAGCACAGATTTATCTGATTACCAAACCCTTCCTTCACCTCTGACAAGACATCTTGTGAATGTGGGGAATGCCAGGCCTCCACCGTGGTTCGGATTCCACGTTAAACTGTAGGTCCTCCATTTCATCTCACAATCACCCTACCATTACACATTAGCGTAAGTGCGTATAACCCGAACGGGTAGTANAATTATATATATATAATTGTCGAATGGCTGCTAAATTGCCAACTACCGAGTCGCTAATGGCTGCGTGGTCTGATGGCTGTGATCTCATATAATCACATGTTTATAAGCTGACGACTTCCGCACGTCCATCTTAGACTCTGCCTTAAACTATGAGTGAAGAATGACCATGGGCACGGGACGAATCCTGGATAGCTCAGTGGTAAGAGCATTGGCGTACTAAGCCGAAGGTCCCGGGTTCGATTCCCGTGTCCAGGTGTCATTTTTCAATTTTCAGAATATGACATCTAAGAGGGAATATCCCCACTAAAATGCATTAACAATAGTTTCGGCTATTTGTTTCATGAATATATACAAGATCCTGTACAATTATATATATATAATTGTCGAATGGCTGCTAAATTGCCAACTACCGAGTCGCTAATGGCTGCGTGGTCTGATGGCTGTGATCTCATATAATCACATGTTTATAAGCTGACGACTTCCGCACGTCCATCTTAGACTCTGCCTTAAACTATGAGTGAAGAATGACCATGGGCACGGGACGAATCCTGGATAGCTCAGTGGTAAGAGCATTGGCGTACTAAGCCGAAGGTCCCGGGTTCGATTCCCGTGTCCAGGTGTCATTTTTCAATTTTCAGAATATGACATCTAAGAGGGAATATCCCCACTAAAATGCATTAACAATAGTTTCGGCTATTTGTTTCATGAATATATACAAGATCCTGTACAATTATATATATATAATTGTCGAATGGCTGCTAAATTGCCAACTACCGAGTCGCTAATGGCTGCGTGGTCTGATGGCTGTGATCTCATATAATCACATGTTTATAAGCTGACGACTTCCGCACGTCCATCTTAGACTCTGCCTTAAACTATGAGTGAAGAATGACCATGGGCACGGGACGAATCCTGGATAGCTCAGTGGTAAGAGCATTGGCGTACTAAGCCGAAGGTCCCGGGTTCGATTCCCGTGTCCAGGTGTCATTTTTCAATTTTCAGAATATGACATCTAAGAGGGAATATCCCCACTAAAATGCATTAACAATAGTTTCGGCTATTTGTTTCATGAATATATACAAGATCCTGTACAATTATATATATATAATTGTCGAATGGCTGCTAAATTGCCAACTACCGAGTCGCTAATGGCTGCGTGGTCTGATGGCTGTGATCTCATATAATCACATGTTTATAAGCTGACGACTTCCGCACGTCCATCTTAGACTCTGCCTTAAACTATGAGTGAAGAATGACCATGGGCACGGGACGAATCCTGGATAGCTCAGTGGTAAGAGCATTGGCGTACTAAGCCGAAGGTCCCGGGTTCGATTCCCGTGTCCAGGTGTCATTTTTCAATTTTCAGAATATGACATCTAAGAGGGAATATCCCCACTAAAATGCATTAACAATAGTTTCGGCTATTTGTTTCATGAATATATACAAGATCCTGTACAATTATATATATATAATTGTCGAATGGCTGCTAAATTGCCAACTACCGAGTCGCTAATGGCTGCGTGGTCTGATGGCTGTGATCTCATATAATCACATGTTTATAAGCTGACGACTTCCGCACGTCCATCTTAGACTCTGCCTTAAACTATGAGTGAAGAATGACCATGGGCACGGGACGAATCCTGGATAGCTCAGTGGTAAGAGCATTGGCGTACTAAGCCGAAGGTCCCGGGTTCGATTCCCGTGTCCAGGTGTCATTTTTCAATTTTCAGAATATGACATCTAAGAGGGAATATCCCCACTAAAATGCATTAACAATAGTTTCGGCTATTTGTTTCATGAATATATACAAGATCCTGTACAATTATATATATATAATTGTCGAATGGCTGCTAAATTGCCAACTACCGAGTCGCTAATGGCTGCGTGGTCTGATGGCTGTGATCTCATATAATCACATGTTTATAAGCTGACGACTTCCGCACGTCCATCTTAGACTCTGCCTTAAACTATGAGTGAAGAATGACCATGGGCACGGGACGAATCCTGGATAGCTCAGTGGTAAGAGCATTGGCGTACTAAGCCGAAGGTCCCGGGTTCGATTCCCGTGTCCAGGTGTCATTTTTCAATTTTCAGAATATGACATCTAAGAGGGAATATCCCCACTAAAATGCATTAACAATAGTTTCGGCTATTTGTTTCATGAATATATACAAGATCCTGTACAATTATATATATATAATTGTCGAATGGCTGCTAAATTGCCAACTACCGAGTCGCTAATGGCTGCGTGGTCTGATGGCTGTGATCTCATATAATCACATGTTTATAAGCTGACGACTTCCGCACGTCCATCTTAGACTCTGCCTTAAACTATGAGTGAAGAATGACCATGGGCACGGGACGAATCCTGGATAGCTCAGTGGTAAGAGCATTGGCGTACTAAGCCGAAGGTCCCGGGTTCGATTCCCGTGTCCAGGTGTCATTTTTCAATTTTCAGAATATGACATCTAAGAGGGAATATCCCCACTAAAATGCATTAACAATAGTTTCGGCTATTTGTTTCATGAATATATACAAGATCCTGTACAATTATATATATATAATTGTCGAATGGCTGCTAAATTGCCAACTACCGAGTCGCTAATGGCTGCGTGGTCTGATGGCTGTGATCTCATATAATCACATGTTTATAAGCTGACGACTTCCGCACGTCCATCTTAGACTCTGCCTTAAACTATGAGTGAAGAATGACCATGGGCACGGGACGAATCCTGGATAGCTCAGTGGTAAGAGCATTGGCGTACTAAGCCGAAGGTCCCGGGTTCGATTCCCGTGTCCAGGTGTCATTTTTCAATTTTCAGAATACAAATAAAAGTAGCCAATCAAATCAAATATTATAGTATTGTGGCTGGTTACCGTATAACCGCATCTCACCTCCAGTGGGGGAGTTTTATACGATCCATCGCGATATTCCCCGCCAGACTCATTCGACCTGATGATGGACACTAACTACTTGGAGTGGTGGAGCTCTATACATAGAGGACACAGTTCTTGGTGGAATTATTTGACTCGGGTCAGAAGGTGCTGGTTTGGGAGATGAGACGCGTTCATTACCAGCACAAGTGAATACAATAAATAGTCCTACCCGTGGCTCCTACGTGGCTTACCTAGCGTTCTATCGGCCTCACACTGGCTAACTAATCTGAACATCTAACACGTCAAAATACCTTATATCTGTTCGTCTAACATGTCACAATACTTTATACTGGTTCGTCTAACACGTCACAATACCTTATATTGGTTCGTCTAACATGTCACAATTCTTTATATCGTTTCGTCTAACACGTCACAATACTTTATATTGGTTCGTCTAACACGACACAATACCTTATATTGGCTCGTCTAACACGTCACAATTCTTTATATCGGTTCGTCTAACACGTCACAATACCTTATATCTGTTCGTCTAACATGTCACAATACTTTATATTGGTTCGTCTAACAGGTCACAATACTTTATATCTGTTCGTCTAACATGTCACAATTCTTTATATCGTTTCGTCTAACACGTCACAATACTTTATATTGGTTCGTCTAACACGTCACAATTCTTTATATTGGCTCATCTAACACGTCACAATACCTTATATTAGCTCGTCTAACACGTCACAATTCTTTATATTGGCTCGTTTAACACGTCACAATTCTTTATATTGGTTCGTCTAACACGTCACAATTCTTTATATTGGTTCGTCTAACACGTCACAATACCTTAGATTGGCTCGTCTAACACGTCACAATTCTTTATATCGGTTCGTCTAACACGTCACAATACTTTATATTGGTTCGTCTAACACGTCACAATTCTTTATATCGGTTCGTCTAACACGTCACAATTCTTTATATCGGTTCGTCTAACATGTCACAATACTTTATATCGGTTCGTCTAACACGTCACAATTCTTTATATCAGTTCGTCTAACATGTCACAATACTTTATATCGGTTCGTCTAACACGTCACAATTCTTTATATCGGTTCGTCTAACACGTCACAATTCTTTATATCGTTTCGTCTAACACGTCACAATATTTTCTTTCTCTACAAATCTAACAAAAAGTCCCAAGTTCGATTGAGTAAGGGGTAACCTTGATAATTTCAAATATGTGATTTCTTGTGAACAAAATTAGAGTTTAATTTTCATAGCTTCTAGATATAAAATGCTCATAAATCAAGTCGCCGCATCTGAAGCCGTATACGAACCTTTATTTGAAAATAAGACTGTATTAACCTTTTATTAAATAAAACTTTGTGTACAGTACACCATTATTTATTTATCTATTTTCTAGCTATAAGATTCTTCTAAAGGTAGTTTTATTTTTTAATAAATATTTCATATATTTTATACTTACATCATTCAGTTTTATAATTTAATATTTGTGTAATTTTGAACACTTATAAGTATAGCGTATTTTTATACTCCCAAATATTGTGTGTAAATTCTGTGTGAGTGTTTGGGTGTTGGTGTAATAAATAAATAAATAAATATAAAAAAAATTGTTTGTACATTTTTTTTTGAGGTAATGAATCTACAGACAGTTAACTTAGATAAGCACGGGCACTTGTGTGAGTGATGTTTACCCCCCACCCCCACCCACACTCCCCTCGTCATACCTCATTTTGTAGAGCTTCAACTTCTGGGTGGCGGGACACAATCTAGGATTACCTGTCGACACAGGAACAGGGGCACTGATGATACCTGTCGATACGGACCACTCGAGTAAGGTAGAGTTGGGCAAGAGGGGGGGGCGGGTTATCGTTATATTGGCGGATTTGTCATTAACGAGGGAGTTTGGAGTGCAAAGCACCGCTGGCGGGGCGAGTATTGAAGGGGAAACTCAAATCCCCTGACTGCCTTGGTAATAACCAGCATTTTATGATCATACGGAGATGAATGCTAACTAGCGCCCTGGGGATGAACTGTATCTAAAATATGTTTTCAAGGTTGAAGGGGGATTAGAAGGAGGGTCTTTGTTAGCTTACTCTATTTAGTACTTAGGAACATAGCCCTAACAAAAATATAGCTTTCATTAAAAAAGGTAAAACCTTTATACAAATTAAAGTATTAGGATGTAAGTAATACATTATCTTATCTTATAATAATTGTATAAGCGATAAACATGAATTGTATTGTAAGTGGTATCTGTAAAGAAATATTTGTGTATCAAAACTTGGCTTAAAGGAGGCAGCTAGGTCAGAAATTGTGTTTACCACACAAATGTACGTATTGTGTCATGAATACATCTTTGTTTGTACTACAACTGTCAGTACAAATACAAAATAAGAGCTACAAACTAACACTGACGGTTTGTAATGGCCACAGCTAGAACGAATGAATTTCAAACATAACATCTATATAGCCCTTAGTTAATTGGTTTTTTTTCTGCCTATTAAATATAAATAGTATTTTCAGACATCTTACCAGTGTTGATGCATGATTATTAAAAAAAGTTTTGATTTCAATGAATAAAGAACGCACTTTAGATGCATCAGTGGTTTTATGTCTAAACACGTCATTCTGTTAATTTTGGACTTGAATTCTGGTTACGGGAGTATTTGGTATTCAAAACCGGGACGGATCAATAAAGTATGTTTTCTGAAATGGCCCCCCAGTCTCGGTCCACGCCTATATGGTTACATTTACTTGATAGATTATACCTTGACTAATTTTATCATTATTTGAAATAAAATATGAGTTTAAATATTTAGTAAAAATGTTAACATTCATTAACGATATTAGAGTGGAAGCTATAGACGGCATACAGTTGGGTAGTAGGCCAATATGCTATTACATGGTCAGTGAGTTGACAGCCCGCCTTCTGTCAATGAATATAAAACTCAAAATATACAAAACAATAACCTTACCAGTTGTTCTCTATGGGTTAAAAACCTTACATGATAAAAATCAATTTAGGGTGTTCGATAACAAGGTGCTTAGGAAGATATTTGGTCAAAAGAAGTAAGGCTTCTGGGTATCGGATTAGGTTACATAATTATGAGTTAGATATCACAACATATTGTTAGTAAAATCAAGTTTCATAGATTAAGGTGAAAAAGACCTGTAGTGTGTGTGGGAAAATGTAGAACTATTATAGAGCCATTGACTGGAAAACCCAATGAGACTATTAGAAATATAGCATTATACTGGACCTGAAAGATACAGTACGAAATGAGGGAGACTTGATAAAACTAGCTCAAGACATGATTGGATGTAGTGAGGTGGACTGGATAGAACTAGCTCAAGACATGGATAGGGTGTAATGAGGTGGACTGGATATAACTAGCTCAAGACATGGAAAGGGTGTAATGAGATGGACTGGATAGAACTAGCCCAAGACATGGATAGGGTGTAATGAGATGGACTGGATAGAACTATCTCAAGACATGGATAGGGTGTTATGAGGTGGACTGGATAGAACTAGCTCAAGACATGGATAGGGCGTAATGAGGTGGACTGGATAGAACTAGCTCAAGACATGGATATGGTGTAATGAGATGGACTGGATAGAACTAGCCCAAGACATGGATAGGGTGTAATGAAGTGAACTGGATATAACTAGCTCAAGACATGGATAGGGTGTAATGAGATGGACTGGATAGAACTAGCTCAAGACATGGATAGGGTGTAATGAGGTGGACTGGATAGAACTAGCNATCCATGTGTTGTCTTATATTCATCCATGTGTTGTCTTATATTCATCCATGTGTTGTCTTATATTCATCCATGTGTTGTCTTATATTCATCCATGTGTTGTCTTATATTCATCCATGTGTTGTCTTATATTCATCCATGTGTTGTCTTATATTCATCCATGTGTTGTCTTATATTCATCCATGTGTTGTCTTATATTCATCCATGTGTTGTCTTATATTCATCCATGTGTTGTCTTATATTCATCCATGTGTTGTCTTATATTCATCCATGTGTTGTCTTATATTCATCCATGTGTTGTCTTATATTCATCCATGTGTTGTCTTATATTCATCCATGTGTTGTCTTATATTCATCCATGTGTTGTCTTATATTCATCCATGTGTTGTCTTATATTCATCCATGTGTTGTCTTATATTCATCCATGTGTTGTCTTATATTCATCCATGTGTTGTCTTATATTCATCCATGTGTTGTCTTATATTCATCCATGTGTTGTCTTATATTCATCCATGTGTTGTCTTATATTCATCCATGTGTTGTCTTATATTCATCCATGTGTTGTCTTATATTCATCCATGTGTTGTCTTATATTCATCCATGTGTTGTCTTATATTCATCCATGTGTTGTCTTATATTCATCCATGTGTTGTCTTATATTCATCCATGTGTTGTCTTATATTCATCCATGTGTTGTCTTATATTCATCCATGTGTTGTCTTATATTCATCCATGTGTTGTCTTATATTCATCCATGTGTTGTCTTATATTCATCCATGTGTTGTCTTATATTCATCCATGTGTTGTCTTATATTCATCCATGTGTTGTCTTATATTCATCCATGTGTTGTCTTATATTCATCCATGTGTTGTCTTATATTCATCCATGTGTTGTCTTATATTCATCCATGTGTTGTCTTATATTCATCCATGTGTTGTCTTATATTCATCCATGTGTTGTCTTATATTCATCCATGTGTTGTCTTATATTCATCCATGTGTTGTCTTATATTCATCCATGTGTTGTCTTATATTCATCCATGTGTTGTCTTATATTCATCCATGTGTTGTCTTATATTCATCCATGTGTTGTCTTATATTCATCCATGTGTTGTCTTATATTCATCCATGTGTTGTCTTATATTCATCCATGTGTTGTCTTATATTCATCCATGTGTTGTCTTATATTCATCCATGTGTTGTCTTATATTCATCCATGTGTTGTCTTATATTCATCCATGTGTTGTCTTATATTCATCCATGTGTTGTCTTATATTCATCCATGTGTTGTCTTATATTCATCCATGTGTTGTCTTATATTCATCCATGTGTTGTCTTATATTCATCCATGTGTTGTCTTATATTCATCCATGTGTTGTCTTATATTCATCCATGTGTTGTCTTATATTCATCCATGTGTTGTCTTATATTCATCCATGTGTTGTCTTATATTCATCCATGTGTTGTCTTATATTCATCCATGTGTTGTCTTATATTCATCCATGTGTTGTCTTATATTCATCCATGTGTTGTCTTATATTCATCCATGTGTTGTCTTATATTCATCCATGTGTTGTCTTATATTCATCCATGTGTTGTCTTATATTCATCCATGTGTTGTCTTATATTCATCCATGTGTTGTCTTATATTCATCCATGTGTTGTCTTATATTCATCCATGTGTTGTCTTATATTCATCCATGTGTTGTCTTATATTCATCCATGTGTTGTCTTATATTCATCCATGTGTTGTCTTATATTCATCCATGTGTTGTCTTATATTCATCCATGTGTTGTCTTATATTCATCCATGTGTTGTCTTATATTCATCCATGTGTTGTCTTATATTCATCCATGTGTTGTCTTATATTCATCCATGTGTTGTCTTATATTCATCCATGTGTTGTCTTATATTCATCCATGTGTTGTCTTATATTCATCCATGTGTTGTCTTATATTCATCCATGTGTTGTCTTATATTCATCCATGTGTTGTCTTATATTCATCCATGTGTTGTCTTATATTCATCCATGTGTTGTCTTATATTCATCCATGTGTTGTCTTATATTCATCCATGTGTGTCACAGTCGTAGGCAATCACCTCTAACTTCTGCACAACTTGGGAACATCTTTAATTCGGTTCCTATTAGGCTCAAATTTAGCTCTTAAGTTGACATATGAGACTCACTATTAATTGATAGAATATAACTGGTTAAATTTTCCAAAATAAATATTAATCTCTTTATTTTTAGTAATAATAGCAAATAACTGGTCACTCCGTGCTTAGACAAAAACTGAAAATAGTAAGTTGGCCCTTTCCTACTCGATTGATACTAACAAAATCGTAAGTTCACGTTAGTAGATCATTATTCACATAAATATTTATCCAGCAACTGTGCTGAGTCTGATTGGCTTTAATAGTTTCATTAGTTTAGTAAAACTCACAATGAAAGTCCCTGGTTCGATTGTAGTTCCTTTGTTTTGATGGAATGTCTAGTGTTTTCACGCATTGTTCCTTGTAATATTAACAGTATCGTTACTAACGCCTCTGTTCAGCAATTTAAGATGTCCCGTGAAGTCGCTTAATGTACCTCTAGCCTGAGGATGGCATGCAATAATGTTGGACCTCGACACCGAAAACCGAGGATAGCATATGAATACTTTGCTGTAGGGTTTGTCACTCAAGCCCTTATTGTGTTGGTTGACAAACCTTACAGCAAAGTTTCCATAACACTATCTGGCCATTGTCTCAGCAGTGATATACCTTATTAATTGTGTTGGTGACAAACCTTACAGCAGAGTTTCCATAACACTATCTCGCCATTGTCTCAGCAGTGATATACCTTATTAATTGTGTTGGTTGACAAACCTTACAGCAAAGTTTCCATAACACTATCTCGCCATTGTCTCAGCAGTGATATACCTTATTAATTGTGTTGGTTGACAAACTTTACAGCAAAGTTTCCATAACACTATCTCGCCATTGTCTCAGCAGTGATATACCTTATTAATTGTGTTGGTTGACAAACCTTACAGCAAAGTTTCCATAACACTATCTCGCCATTGTCTCAGCAGTGATATACCTTATTAATTGTGTTGGTTGACAAACCTTACAGCAAAGTTTCCATAACACTATCTCGCCATTGTCTCAGCAGTGATATACCTTATTAATTGTGTTGGTTGACAAACCTTACAGCAAAGTTTCCATAACACTATCTCGCCATTGTCTCAGCAGTGATATACCTTATTAATTGTGTTGGTTGACAAACCTTACAGCAAAGTTTCCATAACACTATCTCGCCATTGTCTCAGCAGTGATATACCTTATTAATTGTGTTGGTTGACAAACCTTACAGCAAAGTTTCCATAACACTATCTCGCCATTGTCTCAGCAGTGATATACCTTATTAATTGTGTTGGTTGACAAACCTTACAGCAAAGTTTCCATAACACTATCTCGCCATTGTCTCAGCAGTGATATACCTTATTAATTGTGTTGGTTGACAAACCTTACAGCAAAGTTTCCATAACACTATCTCGCCATTGTCTCAGCAGTGATATACCTTATTAATTGTGTTGGTTGACAAACCTTACAGCAAAGTTTCCATAACACTATCTCGCCATTGTCTCAGCAGTGATATACCTTATTAATTGTGTTGGTTGACAAACCTTACAGCAAAGTTTCCATAACACTATCTCGCCATTGTCTCAGCAGTGATATACCTTATTAATTGTGTTGGTTGACAAACCTTACAGCAAAGTTTCCATAACACTATCTCGCCATTGTCTCAGCAGTGATATACCTTATTAATTGTGTTGGTGACAAACCTTACAGCAAAGTTTCCATAACACTATCTCGTCATTGTCTCAGCAGTGATATATCTTATAATTATATCCTACATTCAACTTGTAAGCCGCTCAATGAACATTACAAAGTAAGAGCTTAGATCCGAATTTGTGGTAGCCTGGTGGTATAGGGGTAATGTGTTGGAATTCTGTACTGGGGGTCAGGGGTTCAATACTCGGTCCCGGCACTTATTTATCTGATTGCTAAACCCTTCCTTCATCTCTGATAAGAGGTGTATCAATCATATATTGTGAATGGTAGTAATACCAGGCCTCCACCGTGGTTAGGATTCCACGTTAATCTGTAGGTCCTCCATTTCATCTCACAATTACCCTACATTACACATTAGCGTAAGTACGTATAGCTCGAATGGGTAGTAAGATGCGGTGGTACTACTACTACTACTACTATCATTAATACATCCGAAGGTGGGGGAGATCCTATTATTTCCATGGGAAACGATTCTGAATCATTCGTCTGTTTTGGAGTACTATTAAATGTTTTTATTTAATATGTCCGTTGAATTGATTTACACATCTGGCAACTTCCGTAAGTTGTACTTGATATGGATTTAGTTGTAATTTGCTTGTTTTGTTGATTCACATCTTAGTGAGCTAAATTATATATTTGGTTAAATGCAGTCATTGTAAAATATTAAAAAATATATGATTAGATATTCAAAATAGCAGTGGGGTAACCCAGGGGTAGGTTTTGGGGTCCGTACCCTCCATCCGAGACGTGAGACAATTTAATTTAAAATATTAGTGTAAAATATAAATAGTCTTCTTCACGGTGTAATCATTTGCTTTTTAGTTTTAGTGACAGCCGACAGTGGATGGGTTGTTTTTATTCGCTTTGGCGATTCTTGACCAAGCTCGGAATTTATAATCTACAAGCCAAGGCTATACTGTCCCCCCACAAGCCAAGGATAGACTGTCCCCTCACAAGCCACTGACATTGTCTCGTGACTAGTTGAGAGTTAGCTAACCATTATAAACTAAAAGCCAAGGCTTTACTGTCCCCCCACAAGCCAAGGCTATACTGTCCCCCCACAAGCCACTGACATTGTCTCGTGACTAGTTGATAGTTAGCTAACCATTATAATCTACAAGCCAAGGCTTTACTGTCCCCCCACAAGCCAAGGCTATACTGTCCCCCCACAAGCCAAAGCTAGACTGTCCCCCCACAAGCCACTGACATTGTCTCGTGACAAGTTGAGAGTTAGCTAACCATTATATGAATTATTCTTGAATTTGTAACCAACAAAGCAACGCGTCATGTTTTAGTTCGTTCTTAGACCATTCACCAACCATTGTGTTGGTGTTATTTAATTAAGAGTGTTAGATAATCAAACATGAAGAGTCGTATGAGTAATACCCCCGATACGATAGATAAATTTTTCAATCCAGCAAACGTAAAAAAACAGAATCAAGGGTTTTTGAGCCAGAATCAGCAAGCGAGAAAATATATTTATAAGTTATAAAGACAACCTCAATAACAGAAGAAG
>CABEEJ010004138.1:34168-69423 GCA_901482245.1 Timema douglasi
GAAAGAACAATATTTTCTATAAGCTATTTTAATACAGAAGGTATATAAATACACATGTAATCTTAATATTTACATGTCATTTGTCTCATTTTCATTTAATGAAATTATAAATTAAATTTAAAAACCTTAAGTGTCCGTTACTACACGACTCTCCCCTATGTTTATATTTATACACACTCATACGGAAAATGTATGTTATTATCTATACATAAAATTAAATACACCATTATAGGCTAAGATACCAGGCAGGCCCTCTCCAATAATGAGATGGGGCGTATTTGACAGATTATAGGAACTATAGATCTCTCCCCCTCCCCCCATATAAAAGCCTGGCCATGCTCCTGCAGAGTAGGGGTCTCACTATAAAAATCTCACTGAAGCTAAGGGCACTTCTTCAGTGTCCACTTCACGTTATTGTTTCTACATTAAAGTATTTCCGATGCTTCGTTCTTTGGCTGTGGTTTAGTGATTACTTTATAATCGATAATCGTTAATTTCTGGACAGTTAATCAGCAACAATGTTATCGTCACTTTTAATATGTAAAATTAGGTGACCTGGTGATCTAGGGGTAAGGTGTCACACTTCTGTGGGTCCGGGGTTCAATCCTCGCTCCCGGCACAGCCTTATATAATTGCCAAATCCTTCCTTCCCCTCTGACAAGACGTGTATTAATCACAACTTGTGAATGTGTGGAATGCCAGGCCTCCACCGTGGTTCGGATTCCACGTTAAACTGTAGGTCCTTCATTTCGTCTCACAATAACCCTATCATTACACGTTAGCGTAAGTGCGTATAGCCCGAACGGGTAGTAAGACGCAGTACTAATAAAAATAGTAACAATAAATATGTAAAATTATTGTTTAATTGTTTATCATTCATATTTATATATTTAGCACCACGTCTTACTACCCGTTCGGGTTATACGCTTTAAGAACTAATTACTCTACTGGATTAGGAATTGGGAAGGTTTAATTAGAGGAAGTGAACCCGCATTTGCGTTGAGGGAGAGTGGAAAACCAATTAGGAAAAACCACCCCCAGTTCACCCTACCGAGATTCGAACCTCGATCTCCCCGTCCTCAGCGGTTTAACTCAACATGAAAAGCGCGTTAGCCAACTACGTCACCGAGGTGGGTATAATTCATATTATTTGCTATTAGTGTACCACTGAACTTCCTATAAATGCAATAGGTCTCCACCTATCAAGTCAACCGGTCCAATTGCCATAATGGATTCATCTGTACATTGATATTTAACAGGTCTGTGTTGGGAAGCGCCAATAAAGCTGCAATAGACTAATAATGTTTAAATCTTTTAGATTATTGTATCGCCCCTTCATTCCAATAGTTTTCTACGGTCCTTAATATTAGACCCTCTTAGATAATCATGAATAATTGCTTGATTGTGTGCGGAATCATTCGGGTATCTACGATTATTTTTTTAATTATTACTAGGAAACTCATACCTCATGCATCGTTTCTGGTAATACATATTCTTAAGCTGTGAAAAAAAAACTTGTTGATTAATCATTGGTTTGACGAAGGTGCATTCCTATGTACAAAACTCTACATTAAATTCGTACAAACTGAAAGGATGTTGTATTATTGTTTTTAAATAAGGTTTAATCTAATCAATTTTGAAAGTATTTGGTGGAAATACTCAATCCTTAGGATATCGTTTGGGAGAGGTCTGAGCATTTTATCTTCTATGATTCCCTTATTGTAGAGATTATGATGGTTGCTAGTAATGCTCCTTGGAGGGTAGAGACAGGAGTGGAGATTTTAAATAAGCCGAACGATGTAACGAATGAGAACTAGTTGAAAGGAATATCGTGTTAGGTTTCATGAATGAATGGGTAGAGAGTGTTAGCTAGGTATGGTGATGACAGGGTTCCCGAGATTGGTAATTAGTAGGTATGTATGTGTATAAAAAGGACTATTTATATCGAAATCGTTGTTTAAACACAAAGCTTTTAACTTTTATACAAGGCAAAGGGGTGAATCGAGAACAAAGATTGATTTTGTGGCATATGAAGAGAAAGATTTTTAAGTTTAAAAAAGAATATAAGAAGGTATTTGAAGCTGACTGTGAAATCAATCACGTACTAGTAATCTCAGTAGTTGAATTGAAACAATGCAAGATAAAAACATGGGAGCACAATGTGAAAGATTGCAATTAATTTACAGGAGCATGATTAGAATGACGAAATGAATGCAGATGATATTAAAATTGCTAGGAACGGAATAAAATATGTAAAATATGTATTTGGATCTTCAGGTTTGGGAAACTTTAAAATAAATGAATACCCGAATGAAGAGGTGAATAAACTTTGAGAGAAATGAAACAAACCTACAAAATAATGAATTATGTAAGGGGTGAGACAGAACTTAGGAATTTGTGGGACACATATAAAAAAAAAGAGTATGAATTGAAGAAAAGAAATAAAGAAAAACAAGGAGTAAATAACATTGAAAGAAGTTGAAAGAGTGCAGAATGATTTTGAAAGGAATAAGAAGTTCTTCTGGAATTGGGAACAAAAGGAAACAGAGTGTGCAAGGAACCACATGTGGCATTCATAATAAATACTGTGAGTTGATCGGGGATGAAAAAGATAATGAAAGTAGTGGAGGAAGAATGTTGAGCAATTGTATTAATAAAACGTGGAGATATAATTTGTAAATAGGGAGAAAGTTATGATGATTGAAATAATTAACGAGGTTGAAGTGTTAAAGTTTATGAAACTGTTACATAATAGTAAAGTAATAAGTGTAGATTGGATCAAAAGTGAAATCTTAAAGTTTGTGTGTGTGTGGGGGAAGGGTTATAAAACGTTTTCTAGATAGTGTGAGATGCTCACTATGTGAAATGGGATATTGAAGTGGATATACTTAATGGCTGGAATACTGAAGTCATAATGCCTTTGTACAAAGGCAAAGAGAGTATAAGTGAATGCAATAATTTAAGGGCAATTATTTTGTGAGTATTCAAAACAAAGATTTTGTTGACTTAATTAAGAGGCCACATAAAAAAACTGCGGATATATTTGGGGTGTTCAATTTCGTTCTATACATTGTAATGTTTGCATGAACCTAATATTTACATTGAAACATGGGGTTGAGAAATGTATGACCGCAAGGAAGAAAGTTTATTTTACATTAGTTGATATAGAGAAAGCGTACGATCGTTTAAAAAGCAGTAATAGGAGTATGTTAGGGTATGAGCGAGTATTGAGAGGAATGGTGTGAATAAATTACTAGTTTATGCTATCATGGTGATGCATAATAGAAGTAAAGCATAATTTAGGCTAAATATAACTTTGAGAAAAAGGTTTGTCATAGAACAGGCTGTTAGAAAAGGTTGTTGGATGTCTCCCAGGTTATTTTATTCATTGATAAGTGTATCACTGATTCTTGTGAGTCCAAGGTTGGTGGACGAATGGATGATGTGGATATGAAAGTACTGTTATAGGCAAATGGATGAAAATGAAGGAGAATCTACGTATTAATTAAATAGTTTATATGTAACACGCAGAATGGATTTTCTTATCAATGTATTCAAAACAAAAGTGATAATTTTTAATATAGATGGTTCATGAAATGATTTTCAACTTATTATAAATGTAAATCTGTTTGAACAAAATAATAATTGTTGGTATCTAGGAATAATAATTTGTATTAAATAGAAGGATAAAGGGTTAAATTGTAAATGCATCTCGGAGAGTGGTTGTATATATGTCGACCATTGCAAATTAATGAAATTGTATCGAAAGACGCTCAGATGTCAGAATAATATTAAAGGTATATTGTTTGGCTAGGAAGAGTTGGTTTGTAAGAAAAACACAAGTGTAAGGAGAGTTAAATCTGTATTATATATCAAAGAACTGTGTCTGTTAAAACTCGTATGGACAGAGCCAGTAATGAATGGGTACTTAGGGAGTGCGGTTTAAAGGGAATCCAACAATTCAATATAAAACTAGTGTCTTAGTTGTTTTGGGCATGTTGAGAGGATGAATGGATCGAGTGACGAAGAAAATACACAAAGCTAGAGTGTGTGGATCAAAAGGAAGGGGTAGGTCATGTAACACGTGGCTGAATGTTGTAGACGAGTGTGTGGAAAAGATACACATTAAGAGTTTTAAGAATAAAAGAATATTCATGACTCGTTGTATGGATGTTGTTGAAATGAAAGGAGTATGCAAGTCTAGGGAGGTGTGGCGAAAATTATTGACGATAGATTATGTATGGAGATGTTTTTTGGAGTATATTAATTGTTTTTGTCTACCGCGTAACAGGATGGAGTGATTATGTGTGCATGCATGTATTATGTATGAATATATATGTGTGTATATATATATATATGTGTATGTATGTGTGTATGTATATATGTATGTATGTGTGTATGTATATATATGTATGGGTGTATGTATGTGTGTATGTATGTGTGTATGTATATGTGTATGTATGTGTATGTATATGTGTATGTATGTGTGTATGTATATGTGTATGTATGTGTGTATGTATATATGTATGTATGTGTGTATGTATATATATGTATGTGTGTATGCATGTATGTATGTGTGTATATATATATGTGTATGTATGTGTATATATATATATGTGTATGTATGTGTGTATGTATATATGTATGTGTGTATGTATGTATGTATATATATATATATATATGTATGTGTATGTATGTGTATGTATATATGTGTATGTATATATGTGTATGTATGTGTATGTATGTATGTATGTGTGTATATATATATACATATGTATGTGTATGTATGTGTGTATGTATGTATGCATGTATGTATATATGTATGTGTGTGTATATGTATGTTTGTGCGTATGTACAGTAACCCCATGGTTTCTTTGGTGCTGACTGACAGCTTTGAAAAGCTACCAGACTAGATTATGTATCCCTTCGCCGAACCATATGGTCTGCAAAAACATGTGTTTAGCAGCTGTCCCTTCTGACAGACAAAATTTAGATATATACCTAAATGTTGACTGTCAGAAGTCAGCTGTGAGCTGTCAGTCAGTACCAAAGAAGCCATGGGGTTACTGTCTGCATATTTATATGTGTATAGTTAAATTTTTTCAACTTACTTTAATTATTTATAATCAATAATAATTTTGCACATTATTAGTTTTAAGAAATTATTATCATTGTGTATAGTCATTAATAAATGCTACGAATTTAAAATAATATTATATGTTTGAACTTATCAGTGATAAATGCTCCTAGTCATATCTTTAGATAATAATTGCTGTTCATTTTAATTTGCATAATATACATTTTAAGGACCATTGATTAGAAGCTATGCTCGTTTAATTCTGACTAAACTAGTGAAATTGGTGCGTAATTCTAAGTCTAGTTATTTGATTTGATTAGGGAAAATGCTAGAGAGCTCCTGGTCTTGAACAGAGATATCAGCTGGTAAATATTGATAACAAGCTAACTGACAAACAACTATATCAATATTGATAACAGGCTCACTGACAAACAATTATATCAATAAAGATAACAGGCTCACAGACAGGCAACTATATCAATATTGATAACAGGCTCACTGACAAACAATTGTATCAATAAAGATAACAGGCTCACTGTAAACAACTATATCAATATTTATAACAGGCTCACTGACAGACAACTATATCAATATTGATAATAGGCTCACTGACAAACAACTATATCATTATTGATAATAGGCTCGCTGACAAACAACTATATCAATTTTGATAACAGTCTCACTGACAAACAACTATATCAATATTGATAACAGTCTCACTGACAAACAAATATATCAATATTGATAACAGGCTCACTGACAAACAACTATATCAATTTCGATAACAGGCTCACTGACAGACAACTATATCAATATTGATAACAGGCTCACTGACAGACAACTATATCAATTTCGATAACAGTCTCACTGACAGACAGCTATATCAATATTGATAACAGGCTCACTAACAGACAACTATATCAATTTCGATAACAGTCTCACTGACAGACAGCTATATGAATATTGATAACAGGCTCACTAACAGACAACTATATCAATTTCGATAACAGTCTCACTGACAAACAACTATATCAATATTGATAACAGGCTCAGTGATAAACAACTAAATCAATATTGATAACAGGCTCACTGACAAACAACTATATCAATATTGATAACATGCTCACTGATAAACAACTATATCAATATTGATAATAGGTCTCATTGACAAACAACTATATCAATATTGATATCATGCTCACTGATAAACAACTATATCAATATTGATAATATGTCTCACTGACAAACAACTATATCAATATTTATAACAGTCTCACTGACAATCAACTATATCAATATTGATAACAGTCTCACTGACAAACAACTATATCAATATTGATAACAGGCTCACTGATAAACAGCTATATCAATATTGATAACAGGTTCACTAACAGACAACTATATCAATATTGATAACAGTCTCACTGACAAACAACTATATCAATATTGATAACAGGCTCACTGACAAACAACTATATCAATATTGATAACAGGCTCACTGACAAACAACTATATCAATATTGATATCATGCTCACTGATAAACAACTATATCAATATTAATAACATGCTCACTGATAAACAACTATATCAATATTGATAATAGGTCTCACTGACAAACAACTATATCAATATTGATAACAGGCTTACTGACAAACAACTATATCAATATTGATAACAGGCTCACTGACAAACAACTATATCAATATTGATAACAGGCTCACTGACAAACAACTATATCAATATTTAAGGTTCCCTAAGACTAACTTCATCATAAAAATACTTCCGAAACACTTGTGTAATTTGTAAATTAATGTTTTATTATAATTATCTGTTTGTGATTTTCAGTCAATTTAGACAGACGACCTTGAAGCGAAATCCTGTGTCTATTTTCAATAACAAGCTTAGGGGACTGAATGAAAGCTAAATATTTCAAGTCGTTTACATATAAAAATCTAATAAAATGGAAAAAATAAGGCAAACAATTTGATATTTCAAAGAAACGGAAATTGATTAGAATTGATTGGAAATGTTAATATTCCTAAATATTATGAAAATATTAATGCTATGCTAAATATTGCAAAACTCTCACCAATCTATATCATGTTTATTCAAGTGTGCTGCTGTTTAGTGCATTAAATAGAACAATTTCTTTTTACATTGTTCTGATTTTCTTTTAACTGAAAGAGATGTTGACATAAACTATTCGCCATGTGCCAACATGTATTACAATAATTACATAAAGTTGATCTAAAATACCCTGAAAGTGTTATTATCGTGTACACTTGGTTTAAAACGACCATCTGGTGAGGTATGAAAACAAATATATAGAAGAGACCTGTAAAGGAATTGCTTTTATTCATCATTTATCTAGAAATTGAAGAATTGTAATTTAAACCGTAGAAATTTGTTTGTGATTTGCTTAAAAATTTAAAAAAGGTGATGAAATACTTTTTCTTTTTTGAGCACTAGAAAATTAGAATAAAGTAGAATCAATTTTGAAGATTCTAATAATGTTTCTAAGAAATCTAGGCTGATTAATTAAAATAAATATTTTTTCATAATACGAAATAATTCCGTTACATATTCCATTTTCAATTACCTCACATAAATGAATGATTTCATAAAGTTCACATAAATAAAAACATTTATATGTTACAACAGCTTTGACAACTACTCACAATTAATAAATAAATACATCCTTGAAGTAAAATTGACTAAAAACACAATATTTTATTTGTTTAGTAGTTAGTTCTTATAAAATATCGGCCATCAGGCCGGGAATACACGCACGAGGAGTGAGGCGAGCTGGCTATTTCTTTTTCCCAGGGTTTATCTGAACGCAATGCGTAAAAGTAAACTAAAAGAGCTCATGCGCATAAAGGAGGGATATTTATCATTATTAATTCTGTACTCTTCTCTTCCTGCCAAGTGAATGGATTGGTAGCGATACTGTGCAGTAGAAAAATAACAACTTTAACTCCTCCAAACTACCAGACGAATTAAATCATTTCCTAAAGTTTTCTCTTGTTAACTTATCATAAAATTGGTTATAGTAAAGATAGATCTAGGGACCCTTTTCAAAAAGTCTAGGATCCTAGGTGTACACATATACTTAGAAAAACGTTGAAAATTATCTAATGTTACATTTTCACATTCATTTTATTTATCAACAAGGCTCAAAATGTAGGAAGAAATAGCCTTCCTGGAATATTTCAATTTCATTTTAGAATGAGTCATATTTAAAAATATATAAAGTATCGCTGTTTAAATACTATAGTGCGGCAATTTATCGTCACCTGGTGGTCTAGGGGTAAGGTGTCAGACTTCTATGCTGGCGGCCGGGGTTCAATCCTTGGTCTCGGCAAAGATGTATCTGATTACCAAACCCTTCCTTCACCTCTGAAAAGACATCTTGTGAATGTGGGGAATGCCAGGCCTCCACCGTGGTTCGGATTCCACGTTAAACTGTAGGTCCTCCATTTCATCTCACAATCACCCTACCATTACACATTAGCGTAAGTGCGTATAACCCGAACGGATAGTAAGACGCGGTGCTAATAATAATAATAATAATAATAATAATAATAATAATTTATCGTCTGCTGGGACGGCACCCTCAACAAATCATTTCAAACCAAGAGCTGTGTGAAAAATAAGCGTTAATAAATGTTCCTTATTTATTTACAACTAATGTTCTAGTTCTCAATGCCATACAGTAACGAAGTAAGTCATATTTTTTTAAATGTATGTAGTTTTAAAACATTGGAGCATTATGCTATTTTAATATAATTCATTACTCGAGTGATCAAAGCCCTCAGATCATAAATCCTTAGAGCTCAACATAAATTCTCTGAATGTTTGGTGGGGTATTATTAGGGAAATGTTTTGTCTTTTAAAAATAGATCCCACTCAATGATGCCAATATATGCAGGAATTTTAGGAGGTATTCTCCCACAATAGCTGTAATTATACCTATATATATATATATATATATATATATCTCAAGGAGATGCAGTGGGATTGAATATTTGTACATTATGTGATGAGGTCTCAAATTATTGGAGATGTTTGAAACAAACTCTGGAAATTGTAAAGAGTAAAGATGTCCGTAGATCAGGTCCGCCCTATTTAGTTTATTACACATCACTTTATTATCTACCATGAGAGGTCATAAAATAGCACAAAGTTTAACTGAAAACTTAAATTAGATATAATTATAATAATTCCACATCTTACCAACAATCCAATATTCATTTGAAAATAGTCTATAAATGTGTTTAATTAAAATTACATTTCGTTGAACATCAGATAAATTTAAAAACATGTTTATTTGTTTAATTATTTCGTATTTTTTATAAACCCAATTTATGAATGATTGTTTTCCACCTTTTGAATAAAAGCATGGAATCCAAAGATATTATCGTTACCTTGACCTGGTATAGGAGTATCTATCAATAACGAAGCTTAAAGTAAAACTTAATTCCATCCTTTAAAGTCTATGCCCAACCAAAATTTATTTGAGAGCATATTTATATCGCCATTAGTATAATTTAAAATATATCATTCTATAACACTTTAGTTACCTAATACTTTATTTTTACACTATTAAAATTAATATAAGTAAGTATACATCTATATTGTAGGGACTATATCCTGTATGTATATTAATAAAGATATAGATCTCACTGGTCTTGAAAGTTGACGACCAACAGATATTAGATCACCATTCAACCCTGTCGTGAGAAACCAACATCGAATCCCTTCTGCCTCCCAAACTCCTTCCAATAAATGTTAACACTAACCTAAATAAAGTGTAGGTGTCAAGAAGTCTTGTTTATTCATGTTTCCCAACTAGAACTTAGCATACATGTCTCTCATCACTCATCACCCATACACACCACATGACATATCATATCCATGTGTGGGACTTGAACGTATAATAAAATACTAATACACATTAAATATTTGAGAAATTTATATTTTTTTCTGTGTAGTGTAAACAATAAGGAGACAGAAGAACATATAGAACGTTGTTATTTCTCTTTGTTTGTCAAAAACTACTCTTCGGATCGAGACGAGACTATTTATCTTGTGATTATATAATTTTTGCGGGAGCAAGGTAAGCTATGTACCAACACACTATCTAACTAGCAATTGAAGCAGTGTCGAATACACCAGGCGTAAAAAGTAAACATACGCTGCGGCTGGTTGATATGGGCTTGATTCGACAATTATAGAGTGGGTGGGGAGGGGTGCGGAGTTGGCTAATAGTTGTTTATAAATTTTCGTAGGCACATAAAGTTTAATTCTGAACTAACACGGTTTCAATCTTTTCTGGCTTCCTAAGTTGTCGAATAAGTTACATTTGTAATCATTGGCACTGTGAATAACATTTTTGTCTCCTTTTTGTACTAAGCCACCATATTTTTTTAAAGCGCTTGCAATGAATTTCTTCTTTCAATCTATCTGATATTTGTTTCTTAGAATGTAAGTTTAAATTAGTTATTTTGGTGTTTATTGCAGCAAATATCCTGGTTTGAAAACATTGCAAAAGTATATAAAATACTCCTTATCTTCTTACAAGTGTTGACGTTAATATATGGCGTTGTCGGTATAACCTTTTATATAACCTTTTACTTTCCTCATACGTGTTTGAAATAGTGTTTTTGGTAGTTAAGATGATTCTCAAGAAAAAAATTAAGTTCCCCGGATTTAAGCAACGGGAAATGGCCTTGTACTTAATACATAACCATATATTATTTTTAATTTCATATGTATGTAGTATTAACGTAAAAATGCTACTGCCTTGACATTATCACTGAAATAATTCTGATTATATTACTGCAGTATACACAATAAAACGCATTGCCACTGGCTATTATGACCATATTATTACGAGCATGTGGAAATAATTTTAATTGTGTTAATTTCCACATTTAATTGTATTAACTATTCGTCTCTTTAATTGCCCTTTTGACCTTTATCTGCTATTGGCAACGAGGTAGGGATCTTCCATATAGTGACAGACTGACAGCTCTGTATCGACTATCATGTCCGTAGCTATGAAACTCACCACTTTGAAAACAGACTATTTGTTTTACAACGAATAGTTATTGATGATCAGGCTTTTTAAAGTGAAAACTATTTTTAACACCTCATCTAGCTAACCGTTCGGGTAATATGGCTATGTACTGATTATGCTGAAAGTTTTAAAGAATGTTAAGTGTATATAGTTAGAGGAAGTGTACCTGCATTAAAGTGGAGGAATATTGGAAATCCATCTTGGAAAATCTCTGTACACCCGACTGAGATTCAAACCTTAATCACCCTGTAATCAGCAGTCTAGTCTAACACGAGAGTAGTGCGTTAGACCACGAGGCCACTAAGGTGGTTGTGGAAACTATTGTTATAATCAATGCCAGTGGCTGTAATAGGTGGTATGTTATTAATATTATTATTATGGATGTTATGGTTAATTTCAGTTGCCTTTACAAACATAGGTAAATATCAGCCTGGCTGAAAGTGTTAGAGTAAATGCTATTGGGGCTATCAGGATGTATTTAGAGAATTTCTAGTATTCCTCTTCTTACTATATGTTAAGGTTAGACGCATATGTCATGGCTAGGCTATTCAGCTAGGCACGAGGAAGGTTATATATAGAGAGATTTAACTGCATTTGACTGGAGATAGAGTTAAAAACTATTTAGAAAAAACCAACCCTACTACACCTAACCAGGATTCAAGCCCTGATCTCTCTGTCACTGGCTGTCAATTTTATTATGAGAGTGATGCCTTGGACCATGTGGCCACTGAAGTAGGTAACATATGTGTTAAATTGAATAGTATTTTGGAATAGTAGCCTGTACCAAGTTGCGGTCCTATCTTTAGCCTATAATAATTGGAATGAAACTTCTGTTCCTTTTCTTGCCCTCAAGAACACATCAGTTCCGTATACAAGCTTGCTCACATTACAGAAGACAGAATGAAATCATTCATCTCGATGATAGGTGGCGTGTGGTATGTGATGATTACTAACCAATGGGCTTGCTCCAAACATTACCTGAATCAAAGAGGTAGGGGGGAAAACATTATATCTCTCATTTTATGAAAAAATGTTTTGCAGTTATTTCTGGTAGTTAACTTCTTGAATTATTATTGTTTTATATTCATACAAGACTTTGAAGAAAGTTAATATGGAAGTTAATTTGTTCGCTTAACCTACTCCCTCCTTTCCTTTCACCACCTCTTCTACCTCCCCTACTGCCCCTTTTGGTTGTTCCGGACATGTTGGTTCTTGTTCCAAACATGTTGGTTATTGTTCCAGACATGTTGATTATTTATGTGTGCTTATTGATTTTTAATGTATGGGTAGGATTGGGGTGTTGGAAATTATTTACTTATTGGCATGCAGTCCAAGGCACTAGGCGCTCCTCCTTCGGCATCGCTAGTGAAATCTGGGACCTTCTTCTCTGGCCCGCCGCTTAGCTAAAAGTGTGAGAGATGGTTCCCCCTGCCTTGAGACCCCTTTCACTTCCTCTCACTTCCCCTCCTCAAAGGTGTGTGTGTCACAACCCAATTCCCCACCCCCCTATGTGGTAATGGGTTTTCCCTGATTACAGGCGCCAATTTGGCGGGTAGAACCAAGAATAGATCGTACGTTGAAACAGTGAGCTAGTACAAGAGATCATTGACCCTGTTCATATTTAGTGACAGTTTGATGGTTTGACAAGTCAAGACGCATATCTACATGTAAGGGGACAGAAAGGTTTTTTGTGAATAAAACACGATATTATAAAACATATATTTATTAAAAATGATTTTACAGACATACATTAAAGGTTTCACTGGCATCATATATAATATTTATTATACAATTTTACAGGAATGCCACATATATTTGTTCAAACGTTTTCCTCCTGTGTCTCTTAGATGCGTTAGTAAAATAGTTTTTAGCTCAAAATCCAGCATATAATAGTCCAAACCGATGACTTGACGTGCATATTAGGTAGCACTGATAATATACAGGTTTCAGATGTACGTTTCCACCGTAGGTTGTTCAAGATAAATGACATCCACTGATTATGTTAGCGAGTAGCATACATTCAGGATGAGTGTGTTGATCAAATCGTTGCAATAGCGTGCTACGAGTGTCGACCACATATCCCAGTGGTCGACGGCAATGTCGATTAGGTCCAACACATCACAAAGGTTCGCCCAGATAGATGGCAACCCGTTTAGTCTGATGTACTCTTTCTCCCTGATGATGACCATGCAGTCACCGCACATGCTTCTCAGAGAGATTTTATAAATAGTCAGACTAATCTTCTGAGGAGGTTGCTTGTTGCTGAAAAACTTTGATAGGACGGACTTGTACCTGCCTAGTTCTTTACACTCTGTAAGGTTAAACACCTCTCAGATCCTCCAGCATTTTTCTAACTGAACATAGCGTGTATATTTGTTATTGAGACTCACACTAACGATGACTAGCTTGGCGTCGACTTCGTCCACCAGAAAGAAAGTGTTAAACATATTGGTGATGGTGAGCGGCTTCCCCAGTTTTGCTTTTTGGGCGCAAAAGTCTTGACCTTCCACGATGTTTGTTCACTTCGACGACTGTCATAGTGATGGCTGACACGCCGTTGGGACGCCACTTTTATAAGCGCACGCTGATTGGACGCAGCCTATTGAGGGGCGGCAGGACCCTACAGTCATCAAAAATGTGTTGTAATATCTCACTACATTAGCGTCATTGCCTGTATGTTTGGTGGGCGAGAATAGGGTTAGGAAAGTTTTCATTGGATTGTTCTGGGCGTGATAGAGAAGGTACATGAGAGAGTAATAGCAACAAACGTCTGAGGCGATGCTTTGAAATTGTAGCGTGCTATGAGACGTGCGGGAAGGGTTTTGGCATAAAAATGCCAGATGTTACTTTATACGCGGTGGAATCTATAACTGTCAAAATATTCTCCCACGCCGTTATTTTACATTGTGATCATTGGTAAATGCGGTTACACATTTCATCTGTTCAACATCAGCTCTTGTCTCTTGTTTGCCTGAAGAGATTAGTTAAAATCCTTTTGTGCGTGTGTACTGAGACCGGTTTCCTCCCTCATCGTCCACGGCTTGTACCCCTGACGAGTAGTATGAGGCAGATCTAAATACTATAAGCTTAACTTCGTAGATATTAGCAGGGAGGTAAGGGAGATTGAATCCAGGTCAACCATATCGCTCGGACTTCACACAAATGCAGGTACATTTTATATATTTTTCAGCCCTGATATTACTTACGAATTTATATAGCTATAAATTATTTCTTCAAAATATATTTGCGAACATTAAATTCAAGTCACTCAATTCAATGTTCCCTCTGAAATAATACAAGAGATATATTATTCCGACAAAATATAGTTTTGAACATTAAATTAATTTTTCTATTGTTATAAGTGGATCGAGGAATAAAACGGTTGTTTATTTTTTTTACTTTATACTTGGGTAGAAATCTACCATCAAGATGCATTTCACACTTGCATCAACGGTTGCATTGTCGAAGGCGTCAATAGATGGCTGGTGACAGAGTGATCGATATTTGAACCAAATGCAAGTATACATTCTACCTGGTTGACCGGAAAATGGTGGGGGGGTGGGTGCAAGAAGTAAGGACTTTCTAACAGACATTAACTGTGCTAAATATATAGAGGTTCTAATCTCAGTTTGCACGCCATCTAAATGTAAGTCTCCTAGCGGGGGAAAATAGTCATTGGTCCGAGAGCTGGCATTTAGAAAGCACATCTGAACCTGCGGCCTTCAGTAGGCTACAACCACTGATGCGCTAAGCATCCTTGGGATTGGAGGTGGGAAAGCACAGCTGAACCAGCGACACTCCCAGAAGGCCACGACCGATGTACCAAGCGGCCTTGGATGTTCATGACTCTTCAACAAAGTCATTGCCACTCTCTTTCAAAATTTATAACAAGTTTGCGACATCTGACAACCCCCAATGAAGATGGGTATGACCCCCACTGACCTCCTCACAAATATAGGGATATGACGAAGTGAGGGAGAGGGAGGTGAAGTGAAAGATAGTCCAACAGAGTTTTGCGTGAGGGAGTAGTGTGTAGCTTCGTTATGGGCCATGGGGATGTAAGGAGGATAGGGGAGTGAAGAAAAAGTTAAAGGATTCTACGGCCGTGATACGCTGTCGGCTTCTCGGCTGTCAGTTCTTTGCTAAGTGGCTGGCCAGAGAAGATGCTCACTAGCAATGCTGAAGGAGGAACACCCGGCACCTTAGACTGCACGCCAATAAGCCGTCATTAGATGTTCGTGCTCCATGTTGGTGTCACGGGAGGAGCACCCGACGCCATGGACTGCACACCAATAAATAAATAAAACAACTCCAAAGCCCCATCCCAATCCTACCCAGAATATCAATTAACACACATAAATAATCAACATGTCCGGTACCACTGAAAGATGCAGGAGGGGAGGGGGTAGGGGTATGATGGAGGGGGTTAAGCCAACAGCCAATCAGTGAACTAAAACAACATTGCGTAATAAACAATCAGAGAGCGACAGCAACATTACTTAATCATCACAATACACACTCTTTCCACGTCGCTGTCAGAGGTCAAACGGAAATGAGGGGTCGTTCTAGGTATGCCCCACTATCTCAAATCCCGCCAAAATAGCTTCTATTGATGGTTGTTTGGCATGCAGTCTTTCTCAAAATTTCAATTAAAATGAGTAAACAATCATGTTAATTTTGTCAGACCTTTAAAAAATATTGCATCTTTATCCTTATTTACGGGAAACAAAGTCTTGTTACTGTCACAAGATATTTTAAACTACTAGACATTAAAACTTCAATAACACAATCTTACTATTCCCTTTGTTTAAAAGAACATACAAATAGAGTTGTCCAATTAATGATGAAGAAAGTCTTGTTTTCTTAGCACAACGATATTAGATAAGTTAGTCTTCACGATTAAATTCGGTGCAGAATATAAAGCTTTAAAATTTAAGGAACTTCAAAGAGATATAATATAAAGAATATAATATATATATATTACGTTGAGTTATTGTCCTATTACACATATCCTGGATTTCAAATTCTTCATCCCAGCCATATTTGTTTTTGAATATGTATAAGTGATCGTTATACAAAGTACGCAGTGAAGGTTAATAAAGTAAGATGTATGTGATCATGGAAGCTTGTTTAACACTTGAAGCTTGAACCCAGTAATTTGTACCAATAATCTTCCCTTAAAGTGCGTCAGATCCAAAATTTTTCTTCACGTGAATCTATATTTCTCGCTTTTTAATCAAATTTTGTGACCAAGGTTGCTGAAACAATGAGAGTTTCAATAGTTAAATATATATATATATATATATATATATATTTGGTACCGCCCTTCACCTAGAGGTACGACGATCCATGAATTCAACCATTTATGAATATTTTCTATTCTTAAGTCTCAAAATTACCCTTACAAAAAAGGACGGTGCCTGGTCAATTTGACTAGTGATGCCTGAATTTTTACATCTATATACTCACATTTTTTAAAAATATTCTTCCTTTTTATAATTGGTGTGTACATCAAACCCCACCATTCCCTTGTACTTATTACTTGCTAACCTTCATTCAGTTCATAATTCTCACCAATATATTTGGAGATAACTAAAACACTAAAAATAAGACCGGTTAGACCAGGGGCTGTAAAGCCTTTAATGGATCAAAGAAACTGTGAGTACAGTGGAAGATAATTTTTCAACACGGGATGTGCTTTACATTTGCATTAAATTATTTTAAAATATTGTGATTTTTTATTGATTGATAATAGTGAATACAATTATTTATACCAAGCTAAATCTATTTATGTTTTATAAAGTAATATAAATACACCCGAGAGGCACTATAGCCTAGTTATAAATTACTAGGAATTAAGGTAACTATAATTATAGGAATATCATCTAATGAGAAGAAAATGATTTAAACCAAAATTAATATAAGTCTATTCAGGAAAAACATATAAGATACACCATATCTGATCTAATATACTCGATTATTGTTCTGTGGTTTACTAATAAAAATTGGATTCCATATTACAGTGGCCATGGAAAAAAAAACACTTTCCCACAATCCACGTATCACGCATACTATACAAAATTGAACAGTGTCAATGTTGTTATGTTGGTTGATAACGCACAAGAAAAATATAAAATTTAAATAAACACATATTTTAGGAGTAAATCCTAATAATTACTTCTTAGAACTATCCTCCAGTAAACCTACAAAAATTTACTAGAAAATATAATGTATATAAAGTATTACGTATTAACTCACCACTACTCTAAAGAGGCAGACATTTACCAAACTCACGAGCTAAAAGCTAAAGTTTCCTAATATTACCACCTTCACAAAGTGGCTTGTTATATAACTAAAGAACAAATTGTAAAAGGAGTTTTGATAAATATATTTTAAGTCTTAAAATTTAAATCGAAATATATTTTCATAAATACTTTAACCTGCCTCGGCGGCTCTCTCGTCGTCGTTTGCCCTAATCAAGGTGATATAAAGTTCATTTCTTCCTTGGTGCACCTCCCTTATATACTACATGTGGTTAGAGGAGAGTATAACGACGGTGAGGTGGGGGAGAGTGAATATACCATTGTTTAGAAGTTTTGACCAAATATATGTCCGGGGAAGTCCGTTGCTCACACGAACTGCGTCGTATCGATCACATCGCACATACATTTTGAAGTTCCTTCCGGAAGACGTGTGTTCTCTGTATCAGTAGTCCATGCAGTCACTCACGCAGATTAGGGCCCAGCCATGCGCTAATCCCCACCATTTTTGGAACTGCTCATTAGAACATTAATCTCCGTGAAGGTCGTGGTCTCTGTTGAACAGTTGGAGTCTGGCTTATTGTGTCCGAGCTCTTGGATTTTTATAGTTTCGAATGATTTTCTAAATAAGGCATGATTGGTAGCTTTCATGTAAAATTTCAGCTCCTTATGTTATGGAGAAAGAAGAGAAAGAACCCCTGAAGTACAGACACCTTATGAATTTTATATATATTTATAATTTCATTTTATTCAAGGTTTAATAAACTTTTAATATGTTATTTCATTTTTTAAACAGAGTCTCTATTGATTTAATAAAAGAAAAGACTAAAAATATGTACCTTACAATAAATATAGTTCATGTTAGTTTGAAAAATAGGACTGATGAGACAATATATTGTTCTCGGTCGAATCGACCTTCAGACCGATATTTTTATTCTTGGTACTAAGGTAGTTTGAATAAAAAATATTGACTAGAAGAGTTTAATACTTTATCACCTATAGGTAGACATGTATATGATTTATACTAAAACGTGTATTTTGAACACACATAGCTGCCTTATAGGTACGCAGTAATCTCTTTGCTTTCTCTTTGTAGCGTGTCAATCAGATTGATTGAACACCTACAAAGAAAAAAAGTTAACTATTTATTACTATTCGTGTAATTGGGTGCCACGTTTGAGTTATATCGAGATATTGAAGATAAACTACCTCAAAGTTATACTCTCTTATACAAAAAATACGTATAGCCCTACGTTCAAACACGTGGATAGTCAAAAAAATAACTATATTTTCATAATTGCTGTTCTAAATATCCAAAAAAGAGGACTAATATTATTATAGTTATGAATAAGATATGTGAGTGCGTGCCCTTGTTATAAGAAGGGGTCAGATACAAAAAACTTACAGCCGACCATGCGGCCGTCAAGAAAATTGAAAAATATACATCTATCTTATTTCTTTACGTAAAGATAACAGTGAAAATCAAATAACTAAATTAATACTGATGCATTTTGATATAGGATATGTGTGTATAAACTCACCCACGGCCAGATGCCTGCAGATATCATTAACTCACTTCTAAAACCAGGATTATCTATAATGGCGGCTCCACGTGGTGCAATTCTCGCCTGTTCAGTAGACAGAGAAGCGTCGTAATAGAAGCCACCGCTCCGACTGGTGCGCAACCCGTGGAAATTGACCTATTGTCATAGTGGAGTCCGCGCAAATAATACTATTTTGTTTTGGCCAGTAAATAGGTTCTTAAATTTTGTATTAGTACTAAAGGATGTTTATGTACTATTGAATGCTTTGGTAGTACCGTAAGGGAATATGTCCGGCCATAGTACTTTAATGACTCCTGGCCCTTAGCCATCAATCAGCTGGATTCACCAGCCAACTAGCCAACAAATTTGGTGGATCTCTGGTAATATTCAACCCAGTCAAGTGAGACTGTGTAAACGTTATATTGTAAATTTGTTCTATATTTTGCTTTAACTAATTCTCAAATTACTCTCCTTTTAGAAATTCTACTGCCTCATGCCTGGCCACTGTGTTGCCCAGGTAGCCACAAGTAATCAAGTAATCCCTCATGTTTATTTGCCTTGTGAAGAAATTTAAAATTCTATAACTTTCTGCCTTATTGTAAAACTTGTACATTTTTATGCTTTTAATGTCTACTAAATAAAACTATTGTCAAATTGATATGTTCAGTTTTCTAATTTACTATAGTTTAGTAGTATTTAGTTGCATCTTGTTAACTTACAAACATACTGTTCGGGGTTTGCCACATTTTAAAGATCCAAATAAGAAATTATTGGCAATTTATTAGCTAGTTAAGTTTTCTTGTGTAAATTACAAATAATATTATATTTTTATACATCACAGTGTGGTATTAGAATGTATCTAAAATAAGTCTCAAACAATGAGAACATACATTCACAATAAAACCGAAGGAAGATAGTAACACTGCTTAAAATAATTAAAATAATAAATTTTGAGCTATGGAAGAACACTTACCTTTTCATTAAACATAATTATGCTTCTAAGAAGTTTGTTGACGCTTCTTTATTTATTTTCAATGTCAGCAATTATTTTATTCTAAGGCATGCACAGATCTGTCAAAAGAGTGAGTGGAGTGTCTCGTGATTATAAAAGAAGTAAGTAAAGAAAAAGACGCGATGTAAATACCTCTAAACTAGCGTGCATTTCAATTTTGAAAGATGGAAATAAATATTTTAATTCTTTTAAGAAACATTATTTATATTCATTATCTTTGTATTAAATTGGTATTTCATTTTATATTCATCCCTACTCCATAGCCGGCATTAATCTTTCTATTTCTCTTTGGAATCGGAAAAGAATTGAACGTTTTTAAATTTGATTCCTGGAACATTTTTTTGAAAAAGATTGGGCTCTTCTCTCTTGGCATCTTATAAACATGGAACAGAAACTGTGTGAATCCTAAATATATTTATTTTTATAAAGTGGAGCTATGGCTTGAAAGTAAAGTGCACGTACACAAATTGAAAGTTAAGTGTTTACGGAAAAGCTAGATATTGTTTATTTCTTTAAATTTTGGAGGAGTTGTAACTAATAAAAGGAAACAAATTTCTGAAATTCGTCTTGTTTAAACATAGACGAGTTTATTGGTGAGATCTAGCCAAATCTTCAACACTAAATATTTTTCTGTCTCTTTCTTTTTTCATCAAGAAACCAGGATTTATATAAAACTTTCAGAAAAGACTAAATATTGATTATATTATTAATATTATTATAATTTTGTTCTTAATCAAAACTATAATTGTATATTAAATATGTTTAGACCATATTATTTTTCTTTTACTCTAGTGGTATATATTTTAAACTCCGAGATTTAACTATGTTTGGAGTTTATTATTTTAATTGATTAATTTTGTTTATTAATAGATGTAATAAGATTTTTTTTTGTCAGATTAGAATTATATTTACTCAGAATTCAAGGTAAGTTTAGGATGTGGTTAAAATGAAACAATAATAATAATAACCCACACGAGTTTCAATAACTGCTTCTTTTATATATTTTTTATTGTAGTATAAATTATTATATTTTATTCCAATGATTCATTAAATTTCAATTGTTCATGTTTTATTTTAAGTATTTCTTCAACTCTTGTAGATATTATCAACACACCCTTGATGTAGGTAAGGTAGTGTCATTTTCATTAACATTGTATGATCCAGAAGACGTTCCCGAGCACACCCAGTGGTCTCGAGTTTTAGGAGGAGTCGTATCTCTGTAAGAGTTAGACGAGCTATAGGTTTTTCCCCTCCTAAGTGTAGTGTCTCGGAGTGGCACCCATTATACATAATTTTATTCATCTCAACGCTACCTTTTGTTGTGGAATAAATGAAGTCAAAAATATATAATTTTTATTAGAGTACATTACGTGGTATTTTTCTTCATAGCCTGACACTTTTTATACGTTTATATTTTGGTAAATGTCTTCGAACAGCTACCTCTCGTATCGTTACGTCAATATAATAGAGAGGCTAGTAAACAGTACAGCAAGTGCTAGTAGATGAATAGTCTAAGGCATTATAATGACGTTGTATTTGGTGAAATGAAAGCTGTTTTCCAATAATACTTCCACACTGATATGGTTTCACCTCTTCTTTACTATAAACAACACTTACCAACCAGATTTAGATTTTTTTAGCCTTTGTGGTATCACTTCTTTGGAAAGTCCACACACATCATCCGATTATGAAGAATAAATGATATTGGTTATAGCAATCAACTAAATAGAGGAAACTACCAACCAATACAGTCCTGCAAATTCAACGACCTTGAACACATTTTACAAAATCAGAATTGTATTAATTTTTACTCTTGCTTTAAAATTGAAGGTTAAAAGAAGATAAAAACTCAAACCTAGTGTTGGCTTAGTTAATTTTAGTGCTCTTAATTTGGTGAATTATTAAAAATATTTAAATCATTTTTGACTGGCCTTCTGGTTCTGGCCATTGACATTTCAAGCTATACCCTACTCTTGTAACTCTAAACATAATGTACATAATGTACTTATTCTGATAATATGTGGACGTCTTGTTTCCAAAATAGTCAACACAGGCAACATATTAAAAGCTATATTGGGTGTTTTGAGGGGTTCAATTGTGTGTCTCAAGTTTGAATGTTTACTGTCCATTAGTTAAAAAGTTAAAATAACAGAGGGAGCACGTTGTACTAACTTGTAGTTCTACAAAGATTATGCGAGGTTCAAATATCCATCAAGTGAAGCATTGTTATAATGAGTAAGTTAATGATTATTTTTCATAACAATCTATTTAAAGTTAAAACTACAGTCGACCCATTTCCAAACTTTGGCTGTTTGAAGGTAGTAGGACTAGTTTTATAAAATTTAGTTTGTTCTCACTTACTTCATATTTTATTTATGTTAATATAATCTATCATTATTTACTCTCTAGGCTACTGCCAGTTGGTAGCTTACAGATTTGACAAATTTATTAATAAATCAATATGACATTCTTTATATTCACATTTTGGTATGTTATTTCATTTATTTGTCACTGTGCCTTACTACCCTTCCAGATAATTCAACCTTTTAATACATTAAGGATGTAAATATAAGAAATATAGGATTTGTCGAATAAGGATCTCGCATTTTGACGGATAAAGAGCCGGAATCCTTTTAAAAACGAACACTTTCACTACATCCAACAATAATTTAAACCATGACCTCCTGGTCACAACGAAACCAGACTAGATGATCTAAATGCTTAGACTTATATTAATTAAGTTTTTTTAATAGATTAAGGTTATAAAATTACTATTTTATAGTTTTTATTACGGGATCTCATTCTTTGTTCCTAGGGGTAATTTTTCCTAATATTGTCTGTTTAGCCAAATTAATATTAATAATATCCTAAAGGACATAATCACTTGATTTATCAACAAGAGAACTAGGTAACATTCATGTAAAACTTAGGTCCCCGCCTCTATTCTACCTCCGCAGTGTTAAGAACATCTTCTACTCCACACTTCTCCACACTTCTCCACACTCCTCCACACTTCTCCACACTTCTCCACACTCCTCCACACTTATCCACACTTCCCCACACTTCTCCCCACTTCTCCCCACTTCTCCCCACTTCTCCCCACTTCTCCCCACTTCTCCACATTTCTACCCACTTCTCCACAGTTCTCCACATTTATCCACACTGACAGAGTCAATTGCTGCCGGTGATAGTTCTCATGAATGAAGTTTGTTTTTGTTTTCAACTCGAGACTGGTTCAGTCCACGCAGTCTGGCAGGGGAGGAACTATGAAACACTAATTGCTCTGGGAACACTATTGGAGGAACTAAACAACAGGATCTTGAGAAACCTCCATTCGCGTCTCCTCATACCGTTTACTGGAGGTTACAACCGACGACATTTTTCGAATAAAACCAGACATCAACTGACATAATTTAAGTTAACAGAAGATTTCGTCTCAAAATGTCATACACATGGATGTATATAATGAGATACCACAGAGACAGGAACTATATGAAATGACAATGATTATCGTTTATTCTATCTTGTAAGTAATCACTATATATATATATATATATATAACCACAACACTCTTTTTCATATTTTAAAGATAAAGTATTTAAAAGTAAAAATATCTACATCGAGATTATGAATAATATTAACACTTTCTGTTCCTCTGATCTCAAAATAGTACGTTTGTTAAAAGTAGTTTATATATTAATTTATTTTTATTCTAAAGTGTTTTGAGTTGTATTTAACGATTTGGTTCAAAATGTATACCATTACATGACAAACTTTGATGCATACTTGTTTTTTGATGAAACTTATTATTGATGTATTTTTTTTACAATTTGGAGTTTGTTTTAACATTTTATTTTAAAATGTGTACATATGAATAATTTTAATATAAATAATTCTATAAATTAAAAACTGTCTAATTTAGAATTATTAGATTAATGCTTGATTTTTGGAAAATTTCAAACATAAAATAAGGTTTGAAATATTTTCTAGCAAACTAGTGTTGAAGTTATATTCTTATTTATAAGATTTTTATATATCTGAGGAAAACTTACCTAATGGCAGTTTATTAAAGACATTATTTAAAAAAACACTCTTATTAGAATTATCACGTTTTTTAAACACGTTTGTAGTTTTTAAACTATTAATAGTTTACACACTGCTGGTGTGCTTAAGAAATGAAATATGTGAATTCAAACTAATTACAAATTAAATATAAAGATTTAATTTTGTTTTCAATTTATTCAATTTATTTGGGTGCTATAATCACCTATGAATTTATTTCATTGACTATATTCACATATATTGTTATTAGCCTCGAATACAATCGATCTTCTTATTTTCAAAGTGGTTTTCTTAGCAATATTATTTCGTTTGAGTTAAAATGATAAAACTTTATAGATTATATATTATGTATATATATATTCAATATATATGTAATCAATTAAAATAATACTTAGCAATTCACGATTTTTGCTTAAGGAAAAACTATTAAATATAGTTTTTATAAGAAATTCTCAACAAAACAAGTTCTTATATTTAAATTTTAAAATATAAACAGAATACCAATGTTAGTGTGGTTCATGAGTGAGTATTACAAAACTAAATCGTAGCTTAAAAAGTGGACTGGTAAAAATCGAAATGGGGCTAGCTACCCAATCACGCCTCCCGAATATCCCCTTAAAACACATGTTTTCTTTTTTATTTTCACCGCCTCTCTTTCTGCCCCTTAACCCCCAAATATCAGTGTGGTCATGGCCCTAGCCGCAATGTTCTAAACAGGAGTCTTTGGGCTAATCCTAAACCCTATGGGTGGGGGTGCTGGATCCACAGTCCAATTATTGGCTTCCCAGGTTTGGTGCATTTTGGGATTAACAGATACGAGTAGGGGATTAGCTCTCTCAGCCCTCTACCCTCAAAGCCCTAAATGTCGTATTTATGATTTAACGGCCACCCAATGCGTGGAGCGGTTTTGTTGGTGTTGTTAGGGACACAACAGACTGAGGAGCGAGATAGCGAGATAACTACGATGACCCACCACACAACGAGATAAGTTACATCATTGTGTTTTGTTAATCACCATGAAACAAGTCACGTAGCATTAGTTACGAAAACCTACTGGGAATATACAAGATCAAGGATAACAAAACCAAATGAGACATGTTTATTTACGTCAGGTGTACCCCCTAAACCCTACCTCCATGGCATAGTCATCGCTCATTCTGCTTGTCACCAAATGACCCATGTGATCGCTGTCTCAGTAGGTCACCCTCACTTTATCGTCTGACGCTCCGGATATAAGAAAGTAGATATTTCGGGGTAGTGGGATCTTCTTCTCAAGCTTCTACAGAGAGAGAGAATAGGAGATGATGGATCTGTTGCAATTCTGATGACAAGATATAGATCAATCTATGGTGATAGAGACAGAAGTGGGTGGTTACTTCTCAAGTGTTTACAGAACTAAGCACCAATTTAAATGTTGCAAAAATGTAGTGGACGTTGTACCAACGTTCAAGCTGAGCGGACTAGTGATATGTAAAATGTGTTCGGTAGACCAGTTAAAACCAGTTTAAACTAAATCCGGTAGCTGATTTGTAGATTAATTTGAGGATGAGTGTTGCGTTTTCCTACCATGTAGGTTTGAAACATCAGTAGTGTAGAAATCCCACAGATCGCCAACTTCGTCAATGAGGAAACTCGACACTGATCAAGGGCTTACAACTGTGAGACTATGGCTGACCAGAGAGTAATGAAGGTGGATGTCCGGAAGGACAAGATAACATAGCTGTTGAACACGGGAAGAGGGATGTCATTCACCAGAGGCTCATATGTGGAAGAATACACCAGATATCGCATTAGTAAATTAGTTACCATTTAAAATTTAATATCGTGATTTATATTGTGAATTTTTATGATAATTTTCACCAATATTTGTCCAAACAATTTTAATTTGGCTCACTCACTACATTAAGTTGACAAATTACTTTTAAATATATTTCTTCATTATGGAATTCTCTACATTCAGAGGTTTGTTGTACCTATTTTTAAAAGAATTTAATATCTTTAACCAAATTAACTCACAGCATTAGATATAAAAACGTTCTACTCACTTATGTCAAACGTATTGGTCTGTATAAATTAAAAAACTTTTACCTATCTATTAATAGTAGTTGTCAATTCAGAGATAGATCTACAAATAAAGATGCTTTATAAATTTATTTTTAATTTCTATATATTTAAGGAGAAAATATTTCTTCTGCTTTTTAGTTTTGACAGAATAGTGCTGATACTTAAAAGGAATTAACATTAATGGCAAAATAAGTATTCAGTAACACAACTAATGAACTTCGTTTTTCATCTTGACTATTTTACTCAGCTTCTGACAATTTTAAGCTGAATCATATTTTTCTAGAAACATTAATTGCTCAATTTTCTTGTATTTCTTTCATTTAATCTATTTAATCTGGTATTATTGACTCCTAGTACTATTTGAATCTAAGTTCTAATTTGTTTCCACTGACTATTTTTGTATCAGTCCTGTTGGTCCACACCAGATATTTTAGTTTCCCCGGTACCCTCCACACCTAGCATTCCCAGAGCTCACCGTTACTAGGAGTACCAGGCACTCTCCAGCTGTGGCCAGTGTTCCTCTATCCAACACTTGGGGAGGTGCCCAATCAGAGATGAAGCTCATGCTACCTACTAGTGAAATTACTGGTGGAAAATCCTAAATTTAATATATACTAATATAATGTAATCTAATAATATTTAATTATTTCCATAATCTATCCCATTAACTGGTTTATCCTAGAACAAACTTACATTACTCAAGTGTTGAACAAATCTTTTTATACATTCTCTTACGATATTCCTTAATATTACTTTAGTCCTTCCCGGTGCACATTGGCTGAATTTTCAACCTTCCCTTCTTCCGGTAATCTCGGGGAACATCCGCTGTCCTCTCCATATTCTTTCTTGTTCCCAATAGTATAGAGCTGGATTGCCTCGGGCTGAGATCCGTCATCTTCTTGAGTCATCTTCCTGGATTTGAGTGCCACACGCTGACTCTTGGGTGGGCCGTACCTTTTCTTCAGTCACCTTAGCGACTGGAAACCCCGACGATTGTCCCCCTTACAAACACGCTGCGGCTTGTCTCATCTTGTTGCTTCTGCTTGCCAGCTTCTGCTGTCACTTGTAATTATATGTGTTTTGTGCACGATCAACACTATTTCTCTACCTACTTCATTTAAACTACATTTCACATTCGATTGTACTTACTTCAGAGGTCTCTGAAACACTTCTTGAGCCATCTCCACCTGATTGATATTCTCTTAGCTGCGCACCATGGTTAGCAATATCCCTTCTCATCAGCATTGCATGAACGTATTTATCTTTCTCCTCTTTCGACACTTTGTACACTAAGATATTTATCTGCTTACATTACTTCTTATTCCTTATATTTGTCCAAACTGTCTTACCAATGAGGCATTCTTCCTGTTCTCTCCTAATCTCATCCTTTTCAGGGCATTTCAGAACCATATTCTCTGGTGTTGCCAGTCCTCTACACTCACATGTTGGACTTGCCACCAGCCCCTGTTTGTCTAAAGAAGCTGTATATGGTCCCTTGCCAGTCAAGAAATTAACGAGCTCCTGAGACGGATTGAGATGTTTTAGTTCTACTCTTTCCTCTATCGACGGTAACAATGAAAATGTTCACCTAACAGTTCCACTGGTTCTTCAGCTTTGTTGCAATTCCTCCTCAATAGCCCTATCTATTCCTACCGAGGTTCTCACTCCAGTCTTAGTCAACCTTTATACCATCTCAAACTCCCCTCTCTTCAGCCAGTGCCATGCAGCTTTCTTCCTAACCTGCAGGTTTAACCTAATGGTATTATTCCCAATACTGCTGTTAATGCATCCATGGCCACAGAGCTATAAGCACCAATCATCCTTATAAGCAAGTTCCTCTGTAAACTGAGCAGTTTATTCGCTGATGGGATATTATTCAGCCTGTGGGACCAGGTGCTTGCCCCGTAACACACGATTGCCTCTATTAAGGCCTGGTGATATGAACTCACTTCCTTCTTTGGGATGTGGAAATCTCCTGCCGTTACTAATGATCTTATGCATTACAGTTAATGCCCTAATCCACGCTGGTTCTAAATGTGCCTTGTAGTTCCTTTTCTCATAAAAGAATATCGCCAGGTACCTGGTAATGGCTACTCTCTTGAGATTGTTATTCTCAATCCTAATGGAGGGATTTCTTTTTAATTGGCCTTTGAACACCATATAGTTGGTTTTGCTCAGTCCCATGTTCAGTTTGGCCCTCTGACACCATTTTATGAAGCCATTCAGTATATTGTTGCACCTTGTCTCAAGTTAATTTCTTGACTTTCCATTTATGATTATTAACAGATCATCTGCAAGGGCCACCACTCCTGCTGTTTCAAGATACGATTTAAAAACTGTAAAACCTAGTTCCAATAGCCCATTACAAAATATTGGTCTACATACTGATCCTTGGAGACATCCTTCCATGATAACATTTTATACTTTATTGCCAGGACCTCTCAGGGTTGCAAACCGATTCCTGCAATATTCCTGGAAATTTCTTTAAGTTTTTCGGGCAATTTCTCTTTATGAGTCTATTGAAAAGGGTGGGCCACCAGAAATTGTCAAAGGCTCCCGAGATATTGATAGTAACACCCAACGTATATTTTTACTCCACATAAGCGATTATTTCTATTACCCTGGTAATGACATCTTTGGTAGACCTTTCTTTCTAGAAATCGTGTTGTTCAGGTGTACCCCTATCCTTTCTCTCTGCACGTCCAGCCTCCTGCACAATCCTTTTTCCTGTATTTTCACCATTACTTTTAGTAAATATATCAGCCTTTAAAATTGTTATAGCTTCAGATCTTTGTCTTCTCCCTTACTGATGACCACCACCTCTCCGATCTTCCAAATATTTAGAACTCTATCTTGGGTGAAACATTCATTAAGTAACTAAGTCTATAAGGGCGTTATCTCTTCCACCCCTGCCTTTAGTACCTCCACAGAGATCTCATCTGATCCAGGGGATTTGTTGTTCTTTAGTTTCTTAATAATTTCCTTGACTTCGTTGGTAGTTACAAACTCTGTTTCTCCCTCTTCTCTCCGGTACTCCTGCTTCATTTGCCTTACAAGTTCTTGGTATACTTCAGTTTCCCCTACTTTTGATTATTCATGAAGAATTTTTCTCATAATTAAATAAACCGAGTACTCCCAACCAGTTGTCATTGATCCACCCTTTTTCTTCAAGGTTAATATCGTGGTTGGAGGTCATATCTTTCCTATGGTTATTTTAAATGGGACCACCCAAGGTTTCGTCCCCAATTCCTCCCTGATATAACGTTAAAAACTGGTCTTCTTCACCTCTATAAGTGCTGACTCAAAGCTCCTCTTCTTTGCTTTGTAGATCCCCAGAAATACTTTCCTTCCTTGCAGATCCATACATATTTAACATATATTTCTCGCCAGGCGAGATTTGCCTCGTAGTCACCGTAACCGATAATTCAAGGGCTTGTTTGCTACCACTCATACTTCCCTCTTTAGTGGTATTGCACTGCGTATGGCTTCATCCATTTTGCTTTTTAGTTGTTATGCTACTTAATTAACATCCCCCCCCCCCTCAACTGTCACAGAGGAAAGGATAAGACACTCCTTGAAAATATTAAAGCTAGCTCTCTTCATGCCGTACTTCCAAGTATTCCACTCTGTTGCTTCATCTTCAAGCTTCTCTCTTAATTTGAACCTTATCAGAATGTGTTCACTAGATGTAGCTAGTCCCCTAATTGGCATACCCTAATTGAATCTGAAGCTTGACCATTGCATATCATCACGTCAATGTTTGTATTAGCCCCAGCCAGCCCTACCCACATATTATGTAGGAGGGTTTCTCGTTTTATATAATACCTCAAGATGCAGATCCATGATTGTTTCTTCAGGATTTCCTCATTTTATCTGGTATAAAACCTGGGTTCTTTCAATCTTGCCTGATTACCTTATAGCTGTGCCACAACAGTGTCTTCGCATTTGTATCAGCTGTTATTATAAAGGAAGGCAAATCCCAAAATAAACACAAAGTTTAAATGACCAACTTATACAGTGGTTTGAATACACGTTTGGATATAAAGGTAGAATATCTCATTTCGCGACAATCGAATCAAGTGTTTCCGCCTCATCCACAGATTGTTTAGGCATCAAGCTAATGTCTTCCGGAGAAGAAACTTCGAGCGAGTAGTGTCTCAGAACTAGTCTCAACAGCTTCGAATTAGTAGTCCTAAAATGGATGGATCTAATGACACCATCTTGCTCTGAAATAATTTCTTGGACTCAACATAATAGCCAGTACAGCCATTTGATATTGTCATTTACAATCAACACGAAGTCACCTACAAAAACAGGAAAATCTTCTTTACTGGATTATACTCACTGTGTAAGCTGGCCCAAATATTCTGATGTTAAACTTATTCTTATAATTTACTGCATCTGATACTGATGCATTTGCCTTTTATTGAGATTAACATTGTCTAAGTGGTCTAGGTCAGGCAATCGCACCATGTGAACTTCCTGTATAAACAGTGATGAAGTTAATGATACCAGATCAACAGTGTTATTTGACAATATGTGAGTGATGGGGTGGGTATTTATTGAGGCTTTGGCATCCCACAATAAGTTGGAAATTTCCTCATATTAAAAAAAAGCTATCCCAAATATTTTCCACAACAGTTTTTTTTAGCCATTTTGTAATACTCTCTTCCACTAACCACCCCACCAATGATCAATTTAAGTAATACATTTCCAATGGATATTTATTGTAGTACTATTAATAAAAATATATTTAAATCAGCCTCTATAAATACATTTGCAGCTACAATGAAATTATACCCATATTCATATTTATACTTTGGAAAGTCTACCACGGTGAGTTACAAGCCCCCAGGAAGTATTTTGGAAATAACGATAGCTAGCTAAAAATTCAAAGCTCTATAAGCAGGAAGTGGGAAAAATCAAATCAATCATCTTCACATTTCAGGTAGATCGGTGTACTCATATAAATTCCTGTGGTTTCAAAAACTATTGAATCTCTTAATCGATTAGCCAGAAGAGAAATCGAATCATTTTTCACAATCTTCCCAACATGCCTTATCCACTGCAAATGATTGTTGAAATGATTGAACGGAAAGTTATCCTTTGATTAAGTACCAAAGAGACGATACCGACAGAATCATTCTGTGACTACATTGATAATACAATGTGACGGTTACAGAGAACGTTTATGCCTTTCTGAATGAATCAAACCTAGTTTTTAATATGAGCATGTCTCTAAACTTGAGGCAAGATTTTCATAGATCCCACATATTTGCAAAATACAACTTCAACTCACGGTCAAAAATTTCTTTAAAGTGGGTGTCATACAACATTTCCAAGAACTGCTTACTCTCGACTGATATTTCACACAATTTAAATAATTTTCATTTGGTGGTAAGGGAAGCCTAAATTCTAGATTATTACGTTCCTGTAAGAATTGAGGAAATATTCCCAGGTTAAGTTTTCGGTTAAACTGAAATTTCTGTTCTTAAGTAGAATGCCATTGGTAGAATTTTAAACGAATATATAAATTGGAGTTAGTTTTAATGCATGGAACTAATTCTTCCACCATTCATAATTAATTATGGAGTCCATTTTATAACTTCCAGCACATATTTTAATATAAAATTTGATTCATATACCTGGCAGATTTTAGGTCGAATAATTTAAACTTTCTTGATTTAATTTGATCAAGTAACTTAATTCATAAAATATGGTTTTTGTGATGTCATCCCAAAGTAATCAAGTCCTTTTGGCCCCACAATCAGTGAAATGATGGTCGTTTCTCTCAATATGAAATAGGTCTTGGGATATGTCTGTGAGGCTCACAGGTGAGGTTTGAGCAAGAAGGTTTATTCACCTGTTGAAAAAACATTTCTCGCCCGCATTCCAATATGCATATTACAATTAAAAATTGCTTTTCCTCGAGGTCATATTTTCTCTTTCCTGCTTAATGTTTCAGGAATGGGAATAAAGACGTTGTCTCTCTTATACTATACAAAAATATCTTACAACCAGTGTTAATATGTTGTTTTTTCCAAACTGAAAACTTGTCCAACAACCTCAGAAATACTTTTGACATCGCGGGTTGACACCCATATAGCTATATTAGAACGTATGGTTAACGAACTACTCCCTGCGTGCCTCACAGGCCCCACATATGTATATGTGGCCCTTAAGGACTGTGTTAAATATTATTAACAAACTTGCGATACTGCGTGCAAAATGTTCTACACTAAAGTGGTCATGCAGTTTCGTATTTGTGTTTGCAACCTGTATTATTTTTAACGCCACGTGACACTCGCTTCTAAACTTCCCGCAATTGAAGGTGGTTTGTCAGGAATGTGATGGCAACAAAACGGCTTTGATTACCTTTGCTAAACTACAAATTAAAGTAGCCTATAAAGGAACGTTTTTGTGGACTAGTCTTCTCGCAAAGAACTTGCTTACTCTAATGTTCCTGGAAAATTTTCATTTTATACATTGAGATGTAATTTTGAAATTCTTTCAGTTCGGTGGGTTCAGCACCTTAGCTAAGCTACACACTGGAATAAGGGCATAGTTATTCTCCTTTTTATTTTTGAATGTTATCTCCTTTTTTATATAAAGATTTTCATAAAAATTTCTACCGGTTCAATTTTAAACTCACTCACAGTCCTGGCGACAACCAAGGCGTGGGAATGGCTCAGTTTGTCGTTGTCATTTAGATTGTAATGAATACTTCGTTTTCTGGGTGTATGTGGCATCTGTAAAAAATTTGTCACATTTATGGCTATTGCCCTATCTATATTCCTTAAAGTTTTGGTCATTTGACATAGAATGGCCAGATAATTTATTAGTAGTGATCGTTACATATTATAGACTAGAGTTCAAGAGTCAAGCTGGCTCCTGAGTCTTAGTAAGAGATACACACGCCTTGAAGTAGAGTGTATTCTGTCTAATATTGGTCCTACATGATTCCCGCTGCTTAATCAATGATGTGAGAGACAGGAAGTGCCTAAATATTTTGCGTTTTCCTCGACGATACGAAAATAGATACGCCTCTAGACACTTCCACCTAACTGAACCGCTGAGTCACTAATTACTGTTGAAGAGGACGTGGGTGCCTTTTACAGTCTTGCCAACAATTATTCTGTTTTCTGGGTAAATGACACGACACCAGACAGAGACCCCTTCCCCATGTATTCATCTTACGGCAACTGACAGTCACATCACATATCTTATGGCTGTGTGTGTTTTTCTGTTGGGGAGTTACTAGTGGCCTCTAACTTTGCTAGAACGTAAGATTTTACACATTATTTCGGTATTAGTATTAAAATTATTACCAAAATATACTAAAAAGGGCTTTCTTTACCAGAATCTATGTTATGTTATCCTAATTTAAATGAAATCCTCTAAATAGAAGAATTGAATAAAATAAAAGAATAAATATTTTTTTAGGAAGAAGCCACATTATAAATACAGGATAAGTGGAAAGTAATATTAATTTGCACTGTGTTTTATAACAAAAACCAAAATCATTTGACATAATAGAAGAAGACGTAAAGAGTCAAAGTCGTATGGGCCTAGTAAATATATTATTGACTTATGTACATTAATTAAAATATTTCTGGCTTACAATTTCAACATGGCGCTTTTTTTGCCATGTGAAACAAATATTATATTTAATCGAAAAATGGATACAGGCTAAGCTTATTTAACCCGTACGTACAAATAAAATGAAACTAAAATTAATTGCAGTACATACAAAAGTAAACTAAAATAAACTAAATTTCAATATATTAACTCACGTTGTAATTGTTGCATAATGGGTCACTTGAATCATGCCAGGCTGGACGAACAAAAAAAGAATAATTGTACCGGGCAGCTCTATTTAGTCAACTGGAACACCTAAATAAGACTGAGCGACCTGTGCGCTGTCTTGGACTCCGGCTAACTGTTAATTGTTGTTCTAGAACATTCTGTGCCTGCGAGCAAACTCCCTTATCCCCTCCTCTCCTGAGACGTCAGATCCATTTCATATATAATGCAGGGATCCCCTTACTATTATTGTATTACATTTTAACAACTCGTTGAACGATAATTCTGGAGGCTTCAGCACAAAGTAACCCACAAGCAGCGGTCAAGATGGTTGTTCCGTCGGTCTCACCACCTCACCACAGATAATCATATAATATCTATTAGAATAATATTTTTAGTCTGGGACGGACTTGTATTTTTTTTATCTCCTTCATATGAGAAACTTCAATGTTTGTTATGTGTAGTAGTATACCCTTTGCCACGGTCTGTTTATTTTAAAAAGAGTGTATTCCTTATGAGCACACTTGTCTATTGTTTAACTATGTCCTTATACCTAGTTTTAAATCTACGGGCGACAGTCTGAGGTCCTGTTCTATGTGGCCGTGTCTCTAATGGTTTAACCTATTGTTTGAAAAAATGGGAAATTGGGCGTTACTGCATGACCTAATTCGGTCTTTGGCTGTTATCAGTCTTTAGTTTGGCTTTGTTGTTCCACCCTGTGTGGTCGGTGATCAACTCGTGGGTATGCTTCTATTCCAGAGGGGTGGGCCCATGATATAACTCTTTTCACTGTTAATTGACTAATATTTCCAGCTTCTGGAAATATACCTTTAGATATTGTTACTCCTTTTTGGAGTTAACCAACGCCATCTGGTTCCGCTAGCAGTTATCACTGTAGCTCCTTAGATACGGACTCCCTATTTTTACATTTGCTCAACGTCATTATTTGACCAAACTTATCACACATGAGGCTAAGAGCCATAGAGCTAGAGTAGTGTTGTGTATTGTTGCTTAACCATGACTTAATTGGTCCCTTCTGATTGGTATTGCTGTAGTTATCTGTTTCTTACACTTTCGTTTTAGAAAGTGAGCATGTCCTTTAAGCGTCAAACGTTGATCAATCTTCAACCCAAGCATTGTTGTTTGGTTGAGTGTCATTTTAAGATGCCTCACACCAAACATGGCAATTTGGTAAAAATATTTATAGTTACATTGTTTATGCCATACATTTAGTATGGAAAGCGGGTGAGCTGGCGGTCTAGGAGTAAGGTGTCAGACTTCTATGCTGGCGGCCGGGGTTCAATCCTCAGTCCCGGCACAGATTTATCTGATTACCAAACCCTTCCTTCA